>JAAGAY010145352.1:21953-125545 GCA_011801015.1 Ardeotis arabs | reverse complement strand
GGGGGGGGGGGGGGGGGGGGGGTGTGTGCAGAAAAAGCCCTAAAAACGGACTACATACTAATAGTGTATTATAAGAGGATGTCCTCTCCGTGTGTCCTGTTACTGCCCTACTGTGTAGATACTGGTGAAGGAACTCAAACTGGGACGTTGTTTCTCATGAGGCATCTTAACTATGGTCATGATGAAAGTTCTTGTTCTCAGCCTGAGCTGAGGGATGCTTTCTGCAAAGCAAAACAGGTTCAGTGATACAAACTGGGAGAAACTCACTCCCAGAGTAGCTCAAACCTCACGTTAGCACTTTCTCCCTTGAGACATAAGTTCAGTGTCCTCCCACATGTGTGATAAGGTGGGAAGCAGCATTAGCTCTGAATTTCCATCGTTTTCGGAGTACTCAGTTTATTCTGGGAAAATCTTCAGGCAGCTGCTGAAGCTAGTTACGAGCCCGTTTTGCATGGTTAGCTTATGTGCCAGGATCTAGCTCTGGGTGTCTATTGTGATTATTTATTATTGCGGGTGAATGTAATCATTATAGCAGGCTGAAGAGGCCATTTACTGTATATAATAACTGCTGATTTTATTTGCTGGTGTATTTTACCGTTAGTAAAAGCCCCTACAGCAATGGGTCTGGTGTTCTGATATCAATCAAAATAAGACCGCTATGAGAAAAGGCTATTGCCCATGCAAAGCAACTCCTCTTCAGCAATATTTTTATTACGTATTTTTAATACACACGCAGGTGGTAGTACATAACCTCTGGAAGACGTGCAATTAAACAGTGTACTTGCAATCTTTTCAGATACTCATGCCAGTATACCAATTTTATGTCTGCAGTCATGTTTCTGCTTGTGACTTCTCACAATCACTGTAAAAATTAAACAAACGGCAATGTTCTATATAATATGGTTTATTAGGCATATTGAGCGGTAATACACAGATCAATGAACCTGTGTGTAGCCAAATACTTCTAAGTCAGGCTGTAGTACTTGCTGGCTTGAAAATGAGCTCAAAATTGAGTTTGCTTTTAACATAACAGTCAGCAGGAGGAGTGCTTTGCTTTATACATACTAGCCCTGCTGTTGACTTCTAGATAGAGCACTAGATGGTCAACTGTGGGGGTTGTTTCCCCCATTTATGTGCTTTAAATAATGAAAATCTTTGCCTGCCTCCTAATATTTTGCAGTACTGTCAAGTACTTTCAGCCAAATGAAAAATGGTGAATCTCAGAAGTGCTACCGTGTTATCAATTTCCTGACCCGAGCTGCTTTGATACTTAAGGCTGCCACGGTACTGGGGTGTAGGATTAAAAGGAGTGGATCACAATCTGAAACTTCAGCTGTGATATGAGAAATGCAGAGTTTAAACATCTAGATTTGACTTGTGTAGAGACTGGAAAAAAGGACTCTGTCTCAGAAGAGTACCTGTTGGTTAAAGGGTATTGCAATATGTTGACCACAGTCTTGTATGGCTGATCTTGATTTGTTTTGCTTAAAATAGCTTTGAATTTGAGAGAACAACTGTCTTCAGTGGTGACAGCACTTACTGGCACAAGAAATATCTAGATTTGAACCTTACTTCCGAGAAAGGATTCCAAAATTTTATATTTAAGGAAACATGTCAGCAGAGAAGACAGGTCCCACTTGGCACACTATACATTAGCTGGCTGGGCACTTTTCTTGGAAGATGATCCAGTCATGAGGATCCTTCTGCAGAGGATGCTTGGCTGTGTTTTGCATCCAGTGATTGTCCCAAGCACTGGGCCATCCTAGGCTATGCAAGTGGAATAATACTGAAACTGTTGCTTACTCACAAATGTCTTAAAGTGGCCATCAGCTGTGGAGGAGTGGGGAGCAGATGACTTGCCATGGGTTGAACGGAGTTTTAAGCAACCAAACTTTGAGAGATTGCTTTGGAAGCATTTCTGAAACAATATTCCCATCTTTCTTCCCCTTATTTTAGTCACTGGCCTTGCAATGTGTCCCTTGAATGCTGTCAGAACTTTAGCTAGTTTTCATATTGCAGCCCTGGTGCTCATGGACACTGCTTGGGTTCTGCCCATGTGGTCAGCTGTGTGCCTGTGTTGCTCATGTGCTGCCTTAGCTTGACTCAAGCAACTTTTCTCCCAGAAACCATTTTCTGCTGGCTAATATGGCATCTTGCAATCATATAGTTAATGCCAGGTGTGCCACAGAACATACAGAGGAAATATCTGTAGCCTGGCACACAATGCAGGAATCCTGGCTTATGTGGGGTTTTGTTTGCAAAGTTCAGGCACTGGTGACTGGAAAGAACAATACTGATGGTTTCTAACAAAGTATGGACCACTAGGAGAGGTTGGCAGTGAGGTGAGGAGCGAGGAAATGGAGCTTTACTGTTGTTGCCATTAAAGTTTTTAAGACAATAGGACTTTCCTGAGTATTCACCATTTCCAGAAGACCTCAGGGGTACCTCCCCTGTATCACCTCTCCCTGAACAGCACTTCTGTATAGGACCATTGTAGAACTGTAGGTTGTGCAGGGTGGAGAAGGACCTGAAAAGATCATGTAGGCCATCTCTGAGTCAAGACAACCAACTCTGTGAGCCAGAGAAGTGTGTCTTAGATGAAGACAGCAATACAGCAGGTGCAGAGATAGACAGAAACAGAATTCAGAGTATTTGTCAGTGGTTTGACACCAAAATAGAAGGACTCCTGGAGGGTGTGTTCTGGAGCCTGTACTGCTAAGAAGATAGAGAAAATGGTTGTTAAATCCAGTGTTCCTAGATGTTAAATTTCCTGAGCTTGAAAGAACTGGAGATAGGTTAAAAATGAAAAATAACTTGAGAAATCAGGAAACTTGTGTGTATAATAAAGAGAAATAGCATAAGATGGAAGGAAAGAAGTAAACCACAACTCAGCAGAACAAGTATGAGGTACTTCACTTGAGCAGGAACAATGAATTGCACAGAAGCAGGATGGGGGAGTAACTCAATGGGTATAACTTAAGGATGGGAATAACTCCAGTCTCTTCTGCAAAAAAAAGGATGTAGGGATGGTAATGCAACACAAGCAGCATAGGAGTCAGTGCCATGCCACTAGGAAAAGAGGTAAATGCATTACTAGAGTGTATAGTAGAAGGGGTTACAGTCTACCAGATGTGTGAAGCAGTATGTCTGCCCAGCATTGCTCTGTCTTAGTGTGGCCGGAGTGCTGGGAGCTGCTCTGCATGGAGTGCTCCAGGAAAGATGTGATCTCCTGGGGAGAGCTCAGCAGAGACTGCTGAGGAAGGCTCAGACATCTGGAAAACACAACCTGTGACAGGATGGAGTGAACTGATGGCATTTAGCTCAGAAAACAGCTTTCCTCTGTCGGGGCATGTCTTTAAATCTGGCTGTTGGAGAGGAGGGAAATGTTCCATTCTCTGTCTCTGTAGTGGGTAGGATGAGACCTGATGGACCTGAATGGCTGCAGCAGAGATTTAGGGAAGGCGTTAGGAGAAATCTGCTGTGATTAAGGTGGAAAGGATGGGAAGAGGGGCTCTCTGAGCAATTGCACTCTCTGCAATTGGAGCTCTTCAAGAACAGACTGAACACCTGTCACGGGTGACACCAGAAGCCTATGATCCTCCTGTTACAGTGCTTCTGTGGGCTGCCTCCATAATTTTTTATTTGAGCACCGTCTCCATCTTTCCTCATTTTTAAATCATGTGGGATTTTTTTTTTCCACCCGCTCCATTTGCAAGCACACCTTTGCCCCAGCGCAATCCATCCCTGCTTGCTGGAGTTTCGCATGCAGCTGCCCAGTGCAGATTTCCTCAGCCTGTGAATGCAGCTGCTCCTGAGTCCTCCAGGGGTGGTTTGCTGCCCTTCCCCCCTGCCCTCTGCCCCTATGACCCTCTTCAGAATAATTTTGGGGGTGCCTAGGCCTTGCCGCGGACCGATGGGTGTTGCGAGGGCCTGCGGGGCCGGATTTCTGGGGTGCGTTTGGCGGCCTCCTCCCCTCCCCGCCCCGCGGGGAGCAGCGCCTAACGGACACCAACGGTTTCGGCGCGGCGGGAAAAACGCCGGGCGCTGGGGAGGGGGAGGCGGCCGCCAGGGGGCGCTGCCCGACAAGGAACGGGGCGGGGGTGACGGGAGCGGCGGCGGCTGTCGGAGCCCGGCCGGGGCGGGGCAGCCAAGGGAGGTCGGGTTCGGGGGGCAAGAGGGCATCGAAAAGAGGCGGCTGGAGCAGCAGGAGCCCTCCCGCTGCCTCCGCCGAGGACAGGGCCGCCCCTGGGAGGGCGAAGGGAGCCGCTGCCGCTCGGCGCGGCGGGGAGCGGGGGGGCCGCGGCGCTGGGTGCCGGCTGAGACCGAGATGGCACGCGGCGAGGGGCACGGCCGAGCCTGGGGGCGCCTGCGGCCTGGCCATGGCCGTGCTCCTGCCCCTCTGTTGCCGTTCAAGGGCTGTTGGCTGGAAAGCAGGTGGATAGAGCGAGCCGGGGTGGTTCAGTTTGGAGAAGAGAAAGCCGGAGTTGGGGGAAGATGAGTTCTTGAAAGGCCTCCTGAGAAGAGGAAGGGAATCGCCTGCTATCTGTGTGTGCGTGGTGGTTAGGCAAGGGACAGTTGCTGAAGTTGCCACAGAGATGTGGCAACACAGATGTGTGGGTCATCTGTGGGGAAAGCACTTTGGTGCCTGGGAAGACCGAAGCCCTGGAAGTTTCCCAAGGCAGGAGGTGTGAGGACTGTGTCAACAGGCCTATTTAATAAGGGAAGATTCGCTAGGTTCTGTCAGGATATGAGCAGTTATCGCTAACTTTCCAAACCTTGGAAGGGGCATGCACTAAATGATCTCCTAATGGTCACTTCCAGCTTTATTATTTTATTCCTTCTCTTGAACATCCGAAGTTCCTTATGAATGCTAGTCCCATTTCTCTAATTAGCTTTCCAGACTTCTGAGGAGTTTATTACATAGCTGTCACTCTAGGTACTTGAGTACCTTTCTATGCCTCTAGATTTTAGACACTTTCTATCCTCTTCAGAGCAAAATTTAGAGCATCCGTTAGGTGAACTGGAAAACTTAATCTTTGACAGAGTAAACCTGCTCTATCTGCTGTATCTGCTCCAAATTCTTAATACTGAGCTCTTGAGTAACTTAACGTGTGACAATCACAAATGCAATGTGATGTGGTTAACTCCGTTGTTTAGAATTAAGAGATGATGCAATCTTTTCTTGTATGAGCCCTTCCAAGTACAGTCACCTTCTCAAAGGCTGGGAGCAAAGCCTCGAGGTTTTTGTTGTTTTGCTTTGTTAGGTTGTTTTGTCTTGGGAAGAATATTTGGGATGTACTGCATGTCTCTTAAAGCAGGATTCTGTGGGACTGGAAGGCCTTCAGATTTGTCTGCAAACTAGTCCCAAACTGCCAACTTATCTGCAAACAGTGTCTTGCCTCTTGTTCCTGGGAAATGAAAGGAAGCATTTTGCTATTAATGCATTTTCAACTATATTTAATATGAATAATAATGATCTCATTAAGGGCTGACAAACCTGTCCTTTTTAGAAACTTTGTTTTAACATGGAATGATTTGAATTTCCGTAGATAAATTAAGCGCTAGCCTTGACTAAGTACAAATTTGTAGATAATTAAAATCAGGATTAGTGAGAGAAGAGGTGAATAATGGGGGTCAGATGCAAACCATCATGAGTCAGGCACCATCAGTTTTTTCTCACACTTTTGTGCTGTTCAGAACAAAGTTTTTGATTCTGCTGGTTTGAACAGGTTTCTAATAGCTTGATGCACCGAGCCACTCCTTTTTAAGCACAGCCTTACCTCAGTGACAGTGATATATTCTCTCACTTAACTAAAAGGTTTAAATTTATACTTAGTGTCCTGCTAACTTTATGGGAATGTTCCACAGACACCTAAAATAGGTGCAAGGGGTTCAATTTAGTTTAGAAAAATTATTCTTTGTGTTTTGTTGTAAGGAGATAGTTATATTCCTTTAAGTTTACTTGGAATTTCCTTATAAATGATTTAAGTATTATTTTTATGTCTGTTTTTTCCTCTCCTGCTCATTGCCTATCTAATCTTCTGGCAGCCATTTTGTATGGATGATAAAAAAGGGGATTCAGTTTAACATGGTTTGAAATGGAACTGTTATTCTTGGAATAAAGTAAAGTGCTTGAGGAAACATGCAAAATTCATGCAGCCTCATTGTTCAAGGAATGAGATAATAATTTGAGAAGTCTGGGACTTAGAAGTTGTTTCAGCCTCTGGCAGATTGCGGTGGTCCCCAACTTGGGACTGTTTTGTGATATAGTCAAGGGTAAATGCTAGAAAAAGTAAGCTTACGCACTTCTGATCTGAGCAATAAAGAGTTTTATTTCTCACTGCTGGTATGGAACACTGTTCATGCAAGTTTATCACTTAATGCACCATTATAGTGCTACTGCCAGCCTAATGGTTTTAAAATTCTGAACAGACCTACTTCTTACAGATATTTTTCTGGCTAAATCAAACACTACGCAGCTTGTAAGTGTTTCAACAGGTGTTTAGTATTGTGCAGAAGTTTTGTAAGTGCTTCAACAGGTGTTTAGTATTGTGCAGAAGTGCTCATATTTGCACATAAGTCTGGTGTAATGACTGAGGTGCAAGCAAGGGGATTTGGGGCTAGACTATACCTTGTGCTTTGGCTAGAACAATTTCTAAGCATAGCTGAAATTGTGCCTAATGTGTCACTCCTTGCTGCTGGATTGACAATAATGGCAAGCAACCCGATAACAGACAGTAGTGAAAAAATCTAAGGCTGGATATGAAGATTTCCCAGAAGACAAAAAGAGGATCTGATGACAAGTGATTTAGTTGTGTTCTTTAGGCAGAAGTGAGGAACACCTTCATTCCTTGGTGATTCCTATGGACTAATATGGACTCTTCGGTCTTTGTGGTCAGCATATGTATTCGGCTTTGAAACCTTGGCTCTTGACCGACTTGATACTCTTTTGGTCCCCATAATTACAGCATCCATATGCTGACAGTGACTTTTCTGGTAACAGAAGATCAGTGAATTGAAGAGCCATCTTGGCCGTTTCTCTTTTCTTTAGCTGTCCCAGAGATGCAGAAAGGTGTTCATTCTAAAAGCCACAGCATGGTCTTGTGCCACTGAAGAGCTCAGGAGTGCTCCTGGAATCTGATTATTCAGTGAGATTTCTTTGGTCATTTTTAGAAATAGGACAACCGTTTCCTGAGGTGCTGAGACTTTGCCCTGTAGCTTGAAGGGACGAGGAGGCAAGTTAGGCTCTGTCAGGGTTCATGAATCCTGAAGGGAGTGAAAAAATGAAACTACTGTTTTTCATTGTTTCTGATACAGTTCCTGTAGTGGAAAGTTCATTTAAGTTCTGTTTGAAGGAGCTGAACCTTTGCTCTAATTGACAGTAAAAAGAAAACAAACCCCCCTAAAAACCCACAACAATTAAACCCCCAAAAATGGAAATGCATTGTGCTGCTGTGGTAACTTGCAGTAGGTTGAAGACAACTGGAGTGGAGAAAAAAACAACCTGCAGAGCTCCTTCCAACTACTTGCAATTCCTTGATTTTCGTAGCGCACAGTGAAAAGTCTCCTGTACAAGGTACAGAGGAGGTAAGTAAAAGTCAGCATTCCACTGCGCACTTCCCAGATGTTTTAGTGGGCTGGTTCCCTTCTCCTCTGTTACTTCAAGGCCTCATGGGTGGGAATCTTCTCTAAATCTCCTTTAGTTCTCAGTCCATCAGGGTAACATCTATTGTAGCTGCTGAGTTTCTGCCCTGATCTGTTGTCATTTGTCTGTTCAGAAGGGGAGAACTCTTGATTACTACTGAGCGGCAATTGTGCAGACAAGAGCTGAATTCCCCTCCTCCTGCAAAAGTCAGGAGCAGAAGCTGGCAAGTAATGGGCATATACTGAGTGACCTGAACTTATGAGAAGCCCTTGTGAGAGGGTAGAGCAAGACAAGTATTTGAAAGTGGACGGTTGCCATTTTTGTAGCACTGTATTTGTGAGGGTAACCAGTTTCCACATCTTGGCCCTCTGAGAATGAGAAGGCTGCAGGAATGGCAGGGAAGAGTGGAAGAACTGCTCTTATGGGAAGTGGTGCTTCAAAGAAGACAGGCTTTTTAGAAGGTACACTAATTCCTTCTGGCTTGGAAGATTCTTAAGACTGCCTCCCACTGATGCGTTGTAGAGGTATTCTGCACAAGCTGAATTCCTTCTGAATTAGTTGTCCGTTTATGCCTTTGTGATGACTTCCATATTTACATCTTTGGTGGAAAATAGCTACTATGATTGGCTGCTTTATGTATTTAGTTATTGGACATCATATGTAGATATTGGCCTTCTAAGATGTAGCTGAAATGAAGCTAGGGTATAAAAACAGTAAAGTAGGACACTTACTTTTCATAGCTCGTCTGGAGTTTCCACGTATTGTACTGTTTACAGCAGTATGTGCTTATGACTTACGAGGAAATGAGAGTTAGAAAGTAAAGATATCTCTGTGGTGATATAGTTTGCAATAATTCCAGAACAGCCCAAGTTCCCTGCAAATAAAGAAGAGGTCGAGTCCTAAGAATTTACTTCTTGTATTTTAAAATTGCTACTGCAATTGTTGTAAGTGCTTGGAAAGCAAGATTAGAACATTATTAGAAACTTGTCCCTTGGGGCATGTCTTTTATAGTATTACCAGTGAGAAAGGGCTGGTTGAGGAGGGAAGCATTTATACTGAAGCAGCAAGGTTGGAAAATATTTTTTAAAGTAATACACTACTGAATATATGAGCTGGTGCCCCTTCACTGTCACAGGAAATGAATGGCACTCTGCCTAGCAAAGGATTTCTTTAAATGCCCTCTCACCTCCCTTATTTGTGCACTGGCAGTATTTTTTTTCCTCTAATAATTCTTAAGGCATTAGGCATAATAAAGTCTCCAGCTGAACCTATTCAAACATAGCAAGTATTTATGGATGTTCTGGTGAGCGGGGATGTACTTCTTGGCTTTTCAGCATTCTCTCCCCTGGCAGTTTATTGTTGCGTGGCACCTACAGAGAACTTTCTTAATCTCACTGACAGTCCATACAAAACAGACTTTTCTTTCTCTTAGTTTTTCACTGCCACAAAGCGAGTTCCCAGCAGCATGCCAGTTGTGAAAGTCTCTAATAGGCTGTAGGATTGAAGAGGAAAGCAGGGAAAGAGTAGGCTGGGGGGAGGAAAGGAGGACGGAGGTGGTGAGACTTATTCTGTGGTCTCTATGGTTCTTAACTAAATTTGGTTTTGTAACTATTTCTGACTGTTGACACTGTTAAATCTACACAAGAGGTGACTGCAGTTCTGGAGAGCTAGTGTCACTGTATGCCTGTGGATATGGGGATCTGCTTTCTGGCCCCAAGGGGGTTCTGTTAGGTGCCTACATAAAACCTTTGAAGAGCTACGTCATGGCTTGTGGTGGACAGTGTGATCCTCATTCCCTGTAAAGCAGTGCTTTCCAAAATGAAAACTGTTCCAGCCACTATTCTTTGGTTTAAATCTATTCCTGTGTTCTCTATAATTTTATTTCATGAGAGTTGAAATTTCTATTTAAAGAAATGTTTGATTACTTTGCTCATTTAGTTTACTGAATCTTCAGCCCTAGTCTGTGCTGTACAAAAGGAGACATGGTCTCATCAGGTTCTTTCAAGTCTTCAATCTGAGGGAGTGTTTTTGCATGCCCTTTGCTTTGAAAAGGTGACTTTACTGAGATGGCAGAACAGGCCAGCACCCCAGAAATCTCAAAACAGATGCAGACTGGCTGGGATAGCTCTGGGTTTTTTTTTTCCCCTCCCTCTCCTCAGTGTAAATGTTTGCCAGTTTTAATTATGAGCCCTGGATGTGCATCTTGAGGTTTGCAGCATCTGGAGCATGGTGCAATGATTTCTGTTCTGTGTGAGGCATGCAAATAAGTAGCAGCTTGAGCTTGTTCCCTATTCCTGATGGTATCTCTGTCTCTTCTGCGTGCACACTGCCTCATCAGCCCATACAAATACGTGCCTCCTTGTCTCAACGTGACAGACATGTTTTCAGACTCCCTTAGCTGTTAAGGCAGAGAGAGATGAATTCTCTTGGGGGCAAAAACCTTACATGGCTTCAGTGGCTGAATTCTTGAATTAAATCAATATGTTCTAATTGGATAAACCCAAATGAGTCAAGCAGCTACATATGATAGGGGAGAGAAGATTGGAGCTGAAATAGTTTGCTTATTGCTAATACCAGTGAATGTTCTTCTTCATAGTACCAAGTTTTCAGTCCCACTTCCTTGTCCTGTCCATCACTTCATAAATTGCTGAGGATAGCTCTGTAAATGGAACAGCTGTGCCATCTGCCTCCAATATTATTTCAGTCCTCACTGTTTCGGGATAGATTTCATAAAGTGTATTGCACATACAAACATTTAATTGAACAAATGGGAAGCCTCTCCAGTTAAGAAAGCTTTGCAAATGACAAGTAGTGTCCAATTTCCATTCTAATGGTTACTTCGGGGCTTGAAAATATGTGTAAATTCATCTATCAGGGGCTGATGGTATATTTGAGGCAGATGGCTTGGTTCTGCAAAGAAGAAATGTAAGTGGCTTTTACTATAAATCTTACTTCTTTTGGCAAAGAGTTGACATAATAAAGATGTGAGTATTACTGAGAGTGCTCTTTAATAATTATACTACCTTATGTTTTCCCTCAAGAATATGGTTAACTGCCTAGAAAAGTCTACTCTGAATTTTTATGCTTAACTATAACAAACAATTTAGAAACACCCCTTTCTCCCTGTAGTAAAAAGATTGAAGAGTGGGCAGGTTATTAAGCAAAAAGGCAAACACCAGTCCTTAGAGAAACATTGCAATCTCTAGGAGGGTGTTGGACCTCGTGAGAAATGCATCTCAATCACACACAATGTCTTTGCCCATCGGAGGACCTTAAACCATAAGACCTTCCCCTATAGATTCTCAATTCTTTTAAGAGTTAGGAAGTGGGCAATTGGAAGTTATTTAAAATGTTTCTTTTAAAGCTATGCTGGTGACTTGCTCAAAGCTTCAGTGGCTTATATATCTTAATGCCTGTGAAAGCTCAGCTGTGAAGCAGAGTATTTTTCAGTCATTTGACTGAGAGCCATTTAAAGAAACAGTGGGCAAAGAGGCAAGTGTTACTGAATTACACTAGAGATGTACGTGCCTATGGGATGAGTAAGGTGGGAAGGTCTTAAGAGTTTTGATAGTGCTTGTCTGAATTTGCATTCACTCCGTGCATGGAAGTAGGATGTCTAATGTAGGTTTAGCTGTTCCCTATGGCTTCGAGACACTGATAGCTTACTATCAGTGGAATAAAACATGAACAAGTATAAATTTGTTGGTGTGCTTTATCTGCATAATGAGGACAGATCTTGCTAGCAGGAGTAGTAAGGATGGACAGCCCAGGTTTGTGCAACTGAGAATGTCTGCTTGTTTGCCGCAAACTTGGTTAAAGCTGTGCACTCATTGCACCTTTCTTCTCAAGGTTTACTGAGCTATACTCCTTCCTTGGTGCTTTCCCTCCACTATGTATATATATACACACAGTCTTACAATTTTGTTTTCTCCTATCTCAAGATCTGGAGATATGGATGGATTTTGTAGATACTGGTGTTCTTAAGACTAAAGATTTTACCTTGCTAGTCTTCTAGGTGCTCTCTAATTGGAAACTTATGAATAGCTGAGCTCTAGAGCTCATTTTTTTTTTTTGGTCTTTCACAAAAACAAAGTTAAATGGGAACAGAGGACTAAAAGCACTGCCTGCCTTGGGGACCAGCTCTTGACATTGAATACAAGGAGACTTGAATTAAGTCCTAAAACTTGCAGTAACTATTACAAAATCCACAACAATTCCCAGCCGCTCCTCCTAAAAAAAAAATAGTAATCTGATATAAAGTCTGGGCTTATGTACTTGAATTTATATAGTTCTGAATTCTTGCATATGTCTTACATTTTAGTATGCTTGTCAGAACTCATTTTATAAGAACAGACTTGACTATGGAGTCTTCAAATGATTTTTTCTGTTGTTGTTGTTGTTATCTGGGACAAGTTTTACTAGAAAAAAAGACAGACATGACAGTCTCCGTAACTATGGTAGTGTTGACAGGCACCAACCTAGTGTTCATAACCCTTCTTAGTGATTTTTATTCTAACAGTAATAAGCAGGTATTGACTTCGGTTGTATTCAGCATCAAGATTCATTGACCTGTGAGCAAAGCCAGGGCCAATATAACCCTAAAGGGACTGTTAATCTTCTGTAGACTGAAAAGGAAGTCAATATTGGAATTATTACATGATTCCAGTGTAAAAATTTCTATTATATGCACACACAAAGGAAAAGAGAAAAAAGGTACCGAAAATGTAATGTAGGTATTCTCTGGGCCCTGTGTGTAGCATTTAAGTCATAAAAGTTGATTATTTTCATTAAAATTCTGAAAGTAATGTTCTCTTATGATGTGGTCTGGGTTTGGACCAAAAGCAAAGGAATACTGAGATCTGGTTAGAGGGAAATGGCACTTCCCAAGTATTGTTTTTCCACCTGGTGGGCATAACCCTACCAGGTGCTAAATGTCACTGTCTTAACACAGCAGACTGAGTTGCTGTTGTGCTCACATAAGAATAATTAAGCACTTGCTGCCCCCTAGGCTCAAGGGCCACAGTGCTTGCAGCAAGGCAGGATCCTGCCTTAAATGTAGCTGGTAGACTGATCTGCACAGCGTCTCCTGGTCAGTGTTCCTGAAGAGTTACCTGAATTTTAACTGGATGGCAGTTTTGAACAGTGCAAGTTTTGTCACTTTGCTCCCTGCTTGTCCCTCCTGAGGCCTCTACTCTGGTCACTCTGCATCAGCTTGAGTAGAAATCTTAAACTAGCTTACTTTGACTATTGCATAATGCCATGCTTTCTGAAAAGAGTGATGAGCTTTTGGAGAATGTGATGCACTTATTTTGGGTGGGCTCTTCCAATTCGTGATTTGTATGGTACAGCCGTAATGTAGCACAAAAGAACTGTGGGGCCACAGTAATGGCAAATATAACTGCCTAATGAACGTATGCAAAGTATATATTTTTGCCATTGCCATAGAGAGGTCGGTGGTCTGGAAGGTGCTTCTGGGCTTTGGAAATGAAAGAAAAGCCATTTTGAGAGCCTTGTGTAGCATTGTTCCTGCTGTATGTGTCTGAAATGGAATCTGCCCTTTGAAGCATGCTGCTAGCCCCGCTGCTGTGGTTAGTGAGCTTGGTTACACTCCTTGATGTGCTTTCTGAGGCAGTGTTATCAGCTTCTGAACAGCTAGGCAAAGATCACTTTTCACTAGGAAACAGAATTGGCTGTTCATGATTTCTTATTCCTCTTGTATGGATATAGCAGCTTAAAGTTTCACACATTTGCTTGGGGAGTTGAAATTATGTGTGACTTGGGAACCTGCTCAAACACATTGGATAATAGGTAGGGAACAGTAAAAGCAAACAAGCTTGCAGACAAACCCTTGGGGTGAATTTCCTTCATATAAATTATTCAGTGAGTAATTTGCAAATGGCAAATACATTGGGAAAGAATGGGTTTGGTTTATGAAAAAAAAAAAAAAAAAAATTGAAATCACCAGACCATTTACTCAGAAAAAGTAATTGGACTGACTCTTGTTCTCCCTTAAGATAATCTGTAACCTTAAAAATTTGCGTGTTTTAGACATATATAAAACTCCACATTTTACAGTTCATAACATCTACTTATCTACCCATCAGTCTACACACACTTGCTATAGCTATTTGCATAAGAATATGTATTTCAATTCTTAAAACACTAATATAACACTTAAATGATGTGGATCTCAATATTTTACGGGTGCTGGTATTCAGAAATATGCAGGCACACAACACAATGTTGCGGTTATTGTATAAAATACGTTTTTGAAGTGCCTGTTGGTAATAAAAAAAGGAAATAGTATCTTTTCCACTGTTAGCCGTCTTTGCAGTTTGTAAGTGTTGTCCCAGATCTGTGTTTGTTTACCTAGTGTGCAGTACACCAATCTTGCACACAAAGCAGAGGTATCTTTATTTCTGGACAGAGATGGGTGCTAGGTGGTAAACCCACAAAGCTAGCACACCTGATTACAATTGCATTACATAGTTTTACACTTCAAAATAACAGTTCTGCCTTTTGGTCACACCTATTTAACTACAATTGGTTAGCTTTTTCCTCATGTTAGTTTAAAGATACAATACTTCTAAAATTTACTGCATATGCTTGGTGAGTAGGGGTCTTTATCTGAGGAGTGGGCGATTTTAGCACTAGAGGTGTGGTTTTCATGTTGTAATGAGGGAGTTCGCTTTAAGGACATTGATTAGTGGAATTTTGACTATTCACAACCTTTATCAATGTTATGCACCTGCAAGGATATACATTCCTTTAGTTTAATAAATGTTTTTACACTCCAGATCCCTGCTTATCTGTTTGGGCTTCTTCAGCAGGTCTGCTCTCCTATGAGCCCATCTTGGTGTTTCTTTGTCCTGGCAGATTTACAGCATCATCCTGCTCTTTCAGGGCCATGTCTGCCGTGTTACTCTTGCTTATCTTGTTTCTCCCTTCCCCGTGCAGATCCTTGCTTACTTCCTGCTCCTTTGACAATTATCCAGCTTTCAGCACCTTCTAGGGCAAGATGTTTCACTTTTTATCAGTCTCTCTGTTTCCCTTCAGGGTGTAGTTGTTGTCTGCATTGTTTATACAAAGTAACTTGCTCAAGTAAGATTCTGTTTCACAAAATATTCGTTGTCCTTGCCTAATTGAAAATTTCAGAAAAACTCATTCATGTAAATTTCATTCATGGATATCTTTCCTGGTTTCAGCATGGGGTGGAGTTAATTTCCTTCTCAGTAGCCGGTGTGTTTTGGAAACTGTGTGGTGATCTGGGCTAAACCACCACAATATCATAGGCATAACATCCTGTAAAGAAATGCTTTGAAAAGTCAAGTTAGCTTCAAGTCTGGATCTTTCTTGGTGTTATTTCAGGTTTATCATGGTACAGGAATGGAATTAGATCAATATAAAACTAGTTTAATATGGTGGTGCTGTTGTTGTAGCCATTGTAAGGGGCAGGAAGAGCTGCCAAAACTTTTATCCTACCCCATTCTGTGTCTCTAAGTATCTGATTTTTCAAGAGAGAACTCTTAGAAAAAAATTTTTATTGCTTCTTTAAATGTTAAACTAATTTTTGTGCTATATTTTCAAACCCTGTCTATTATATTCCACAAACTATGAATCAGACTACTAAGACGTAGTTTTCCATGATTGTCTACAAATTAATTTCCTTATCTGGTTGTTCAGCTTCAGACTTCAAGTTAGTTTTCCTGTATGGGAGATTATTTTCAACCCAGCCTTCTCATCAGGCTATTTTTCCTCTTTAATGCTGTCCAAACCCAGAGAGCTTCCTAGAATGAAATGTTGCATTCAACATTGAGGAGCTCAAGGAGGGTGCTACTATTTATCTGGATGTTAGAAACAACTATAGATGGTTAGAAAACAAGAAACACTTGAGTGGAATTACTAGAGCTGAAAACCAGAAACTACATAATTGTGACTAACTTAATTAAACCTTGAGTTTCAGCAAGTCAGTGTTTTGTGGAAATTTTGAAAGAAATGATACTTCTCTAAAATATTCTGTTGAGTGTGTTTTTGAGAGGGAGGGGACTGCTTGTTTTCATCTAGCTCTTTCAAGTAGTTTCCTGATGCTCTGTAGTCATGGGTTTATGTCCCAAAATGCAAAAAATATGGGTATGCATTGTTTCTACTACTGTGGCAGAGTTTCTACTGTCTGACATTCCTATTTAACACTAATAACAATAAACTGTTACTATTTTTACAAGATTGGGGCAATTCCTCTTTTCTGAATTAAAATTACTTGTATTTTAGGCAATGAAAAATTGAGAATAATGGTGCTGTGCTGAAACATCCACTTTTAGATCAATCCCGCATTAAGCAGGTAGACAGATTAGTGACAAAAAAATATTTTAAAAGGCTTTTGTACAAAAGCTTGCTAGGCAGGAAACTCTACCCCAAGTGTTTATTGCTATGTATGCATTTGCATGTGCCTTTCAGCACTATAAATTGTGAAATGTATGCCCTGTTAATCTGTCATGAGAATATCAGTTTGTCAAAAATTGATCAGTAGCCCATTACAGATTCATGCATTTACCTGTCACTGCAGAATGGTAGCACAGTTTTGTTTGAAAGATTGTTGCATGATCCAAGTTTCTTTCTTCTTAAATACAAATAAGACTGAGATACGAATAACCTGATAAAGAGGAAGAAATGCTTTTTCTAAAAGCCCAATATTTCAGTGCAAAGTGTTCATTTCTCCCAGGAGCTCCTTGCTGGAAATGTTGCTGTTAGCATGAAATGGATGTTCAGTTTCCAGGTTCATAGCAGTGGAGGTAAAGAATGTTGCACCACTATGACAGTGAGTCAGACACGCGGCATTGGACTAACAAATGTTAATCAGCTGCTACCCTATGGATTCCTCAAATTTGCTTTTAAAGTACATACAAAGCATTTTGTGTAAAGAGCAGATGTGCATTTCCAACATGTGGTGTAATCAGAGAAGTCCAGAAGATAGTAGATGTTGCCCATATTTTATTAGGTTTTGCAGCATATTTATAGGACATACAGCAACTCTCTC
Source organism: Ardeotis arabs (assembly GCA_011801015.1). Classification (NCBI taxonomy): domain Eukaryota; kingdom Metazoa; phylum Chordata; class Aves; order Otidiformes; family Otididae; genus Ardeotis; species Ardeotis arabs. Next base: position 108,866 of record JAAGAY010145352.1, on the reverse strand, counting down.
CCCTTTTTCTGTCCGTTGCTTTGGAATGCCCATTTTTTTGCATGTTAGTTGAGCAATCTGTAGCAGTTTTCTTTTGCTCCATTTGTTAGGGACTGTTCTTTTCAGTTTTCACCTTCTCATTTTCTTCATGACACTAATTCAGAAGCTTGTAGATATCTCCATGCCTGTCTCCTGTCCCTTGTTTTAACTTTTGAAACAACATAAGATCTTTTTTCTTGGATGAAAGCCAGAAATAGCTTTATTCTGTTCAAGTTGCTTGTAAGGATGGAAAGGATGGACTTTGCTTACTGGTGAGCTTGCTTTAGGAACTGAGGGTAGGCTGAGGATATTGTCAGTCTCATAAGAGCACTGTTATATTGTTGTAGTTCAGCCCCAATTGGGACCAGATTACGCAGTCTCTCTCTTGCTCCCCCCACCCTCCGAGAGAACAGGGGGAGATGATATAAGGAAAAATGGCTTGAGGTTTGAGATAAGGACGGGGAGAAATCCTTAAAGTTACCGTCATGGGCAAAACAGACTCGACTTGGGGAAAACTATTCATTTATTTCTAAAACTAGCAGGAAAATGAGACAGGGAACAAGATGACCTCTCCCCACCCCTCCCGCTTCCTGGGCTTAACATTATCTCTACTACCTTCCCCTCCTGAGTGGCACAGGGGGGAAGAGGGAATGGGGGTGACACCCACTGAATGGTCAGTTCACCACGCGATGTTTTATGCCGCTGCTTCATAGTCGGGGGAAGAACTCCTCACATTCCTCCCCTGCTCCAGTGTAGGGTCCCACCCATACGCCACAGTCCTTCATGAAACTGCTCTGGCGTGGGTCATCTCTTCCACGGGGTGCAGTCTCTCCAGAATGGCTGCCCCAGCAGGCCCTCCATGGGCCACAGCCTCCTTCAGGCATCCACCTCCCCTGGTGTGGGGTCCTCCACAGGCTGCAGGTGGATCTCTGCTCCTCTGTGGACCTCCATGGGCTACAGGGGGACAACCTGCTCCACCATGGTCATCACCACAGGCTGCAGGGGAATCCTGGCCAGGAGCTGCATTACTCCTGCTCCTTCTTCACTGACCTTGGTGTCTGCAGCCCATCCTCACAACAGGCTGGCAGATGCCTCTCAGGATCCTTTTTACATCTTATTCACTTCTCATCTCCTCTCCACTTCTTGCAGCCAGGCTGGGCTGAGTTGGGCCCAGTCAGCTGCCTGGCAGGAGGCCAGAGGGTGAGGCCTGCAAGGCTCGTGCCTCCCCCTCTCTGCCCCTGCTCAGCTGCTTCACATCTTCTCTCCTTTTTTTTTTTTTTTTCCTGTTTTCCCCCTTCTTGAATATGTTATCGCAGAGGTGTTATCACAGAACATTCTGCTACCAGTCGGTTTGGCCTTGGCCAGCAGCGGGTCCGGCTGAGTCCACTGAACAAAGGGGAGCAACTTCTAGCAGTTTCTTACAGAAGCTACCACCTTAGGCCCCCCCTCACCAAACAAAACCAGAACATATGTGAATTCAATTTACTCATACTTTGAGAGCAGTCAGTACCAAAATTGGTAAGGCATGTTGCCCATGTGGTAGGCTGTGTTTATAGTGTGTGTTAAATCTAGGTCTGGATCCTTTGGCCATGTAAAGCCTCCTGTTCTGCCTACAGAAACTGCAACCTCAGGCTAAAAATGTTATCCAAGTCCTTATATTTTTAAGGTTATCCACATCGGAGGCTGATTGGGCTTTTGCCCTTGGTATGCTAACTTTGTGGCTTCCTCCTGTGCACTGTTTGCCCTGGACATGGACAAAAGCAATGTAAGTTTGTGTGCGTCCTGAGACGACATTCACCTTGGTAACCCTTCCTTTTCCTGATCCAAGATCTTGGAATAAGGCTTAAAAAGTCCTTGTTAGGACCTTGGAGTTGGAGAAAGTTTTCATTGCAGAACTCTCAATTCTTCAGTAAAATGAAGTGGCCAGAAGTCAGAAAAAGCTTAGTTCAGGTTGAGAAGTCATCCTTGTTTTCTGCAGTATGTTGAGCGTACCTTGTATCTGTTCCTCACCAGTACTGAGCACTCCATATTCTCTTGGCAAATGATGTAACTTCTAGTGCTGTCTGACCAGAAAGCTTCTGAATAATGAGCCAGTAACATGTGGAAACACTGAGTGAAAAGATTATTTCCACAGCCTCGCGTGTGGGCATTGACAAATGATGATGTTAAATGGGAATCACAGTCAGCTGCATGCAGAGCCATTTCCTCATCATAAAGCTATGGACAGAGTTCCCAGAGGGGAGCAGAGTTTGACAGGGCTCCAGACTACCTTGCTGACTTCCCCTGGGAAAGTAAATCTGGTTGGGCTTCTCTGCCCCGCCCCTACTTTGTTTCTATTTACCTCAGTGTGTTAAGTTGAGGGGACTGGAGAATTGAAATATTGTGACTTGCTCCTCTCTTGGTGTGACTGTGGGAGGTAAAGGAGATCAGACCACCTGCAAAGCTGCTGCTGCAATTTTTGTGCACTACTGCTCATGCTCTGTGTGCTTCTGCACTCAATTCTTGCAATCAGCAAACTAGTTGTGACTGACTGATAACTAGAAGAGTAAACCATGGGCAAATACTAGTAACTAAACTCCTACCCTGGGGCTTCTGCTTGGAGAAGACTGGAAAGGGAGGAGTAAGGGCAGAGACTCTGGGCTCTAATGCCTCCTCCCCCCGTGCTCGTGCATTGTCTTTGAAACACTGAAAAGGGAATTCTGAGGCCTTGTCCGAAACATGTTTTCCCTCCTGTCCATCACCCAGGTACTGCTATTACGTGTGTATCAATTTTCATCTCCTCCTTCCTTTTTTATAAACACCCTTTTGTCATAGGATGTTTCTGCCTGTCTCATCTTATAGATGTGTGGTGGGAACCAACTGGCCTTTTGTTCTCTGCAGATGGAAGGAATATGACACCAATGTACTTTTCTGGTTTGTTACTGAAATTAACGTATTTTCTCCTTTGTGTCTCTCACAGTGTTAGCAGAGTAATGGGAGTGATTTGCCTTGGTTCTTTAAATCTGCGACAGGAGGCGTCAGGGAGGAGTATATGACTAGATGTTCTGCAGTGGCATAAAGCTGAGAGAAAAGCTTCAAGGGTAATGTTCTGTCCTTAATCTAATAATGTTCCTTGTTCAGTATTAGTAGAAAATTACTCTTTCTGCATTCCTTAATATTGCTATATAATAAACAGAAGCATAGTACTGAAAATATGAAGTAATTTAATAAGTTCAGGCTTTGTTACAGATAATGGATAACTATGCACAGGAGTACAGTGAATCTTGAATGACAGTTCTATTTCATTACCGAGCCTGAATGCAATGTTCCACAGCACTGCTTTACCATAATGCTGTGTCATGATGTAGGAAGTCTGATTACCCTCAGATCCAATTGAGCAGTTCTGTTTCTGTGGCCTCCTGTCTTGTCAAATGTGACAGACTGCTCGGTGAGTGCCTGGTTGGAAGACCTCTGGAGAAGATAAATGTTTGGTAGGAGGAAGTCCTGATGACTCAAACCCTCCACTTCCCACTTAGTCCAAACTGAACTGAAGTCTCTGAGGTAGTGCTAAGTATGTTAAGGTTTGGAGTTTCCTCTTTCAGATGTGATATGCTGCTGAGACTCAGGCCAAACATTGAGTCTTTAAAATAGATTCTGTGGTTTCACTTCACTTTGGGTTTTTTTTTTTGCTAAAGTAAGGTTTTCATCAGGTATTATCCTGTTGTTCTGTTTTCCAATGGAGTATAAAGATGGCAAAGAGCTTTGCTATATTACACATTATATCTTTCTGTTAGAAAATCACAATGTTTAAAGGAAATAGAAGATAAGTTTTTATCAGACACTTGTCAGGCAGATGGAATATGTTTCTTCCTTCCCCTGTGCCCATTTTTCCATTCAGCCTCTTACTACCATGCTACTTTGGCAGGGTGACTTTGAGCAAAAGAAAAACATTTGCCAGTTTTCTAACGAAGAACTGACACTGTCCTTTAATACTGCCCTGAGAGAAGTCATGGTATTATGCTCTTGCTTGATAGGAGGCAGCCAAATGTTGTGACATTTTGTGGTGTGCAGGAGCTGGGAATGAGGTTTTGTCCTTAGGCACTGAATTAGTTAATGGTTAGATTTGTTTTGTATCCAATCAAGTTCACTCCTGGTTTACTGAACACCCAGGCTTCATGCTTCTGGTTTGTTTTATTCCTCACAGGCACACTCTATGGGTGTGGAAGGGATTGCACTTCAGGCAGTTTACAGTTTTCTTTGTGACAAATGTGGAGGTTGCCAATTTTAACCAAGATTGTGTTGCACTTTGTTACTTTGGGATTGTGCTGGTTTCAATTTTTAGGTCTCAGTAAACTAATTTTCTAATTCCTACATTTCCATGTAACTTTAAGGAAGTATAATATTAAGTGAGTTTTAAGTGATGTTTTTTCCTTGTTGTACCTCCTTGACAGAGATCCCAGGACAGGAGGAACAGGAGCTAATTCTCAATTAAAAGATAAATTGCTGGGATGTATTAAGCTAAACATTGGAGAGAGCTCTAGATACATATTGCTCCTGTGCTGGGACACCACAAGGACAAAGAGCTTGCTCTTTACTAGAGATAGATTTGAGACTGTAGAGCTTAACTTGGATATGCTTCTAATACCACTGTTAAGTCATAAGACTGCAGTAAGCAGCATTGCATCAGCATCAGGACTTTCAAAGTGTGCTGTAAGTGGTCAAAATAGAAGCTTCTCTGTATTCTGACCAGTGGCAATAATTTATTTTGACTTTCAAAAGGATTTTGTTATACACAGTCATAAAAAACCGCTGAAGATTCTTGGGTAAAGAGTTGAGAGGAGGAGCCCTTTGAGAGAGGGAACAAAGGCTGAGAATAAATAGCTAATTCTCAGTGTGGAGGGAGGTTAATAGTGGGGCAGGCCAGCGAAGAACTTGAAAGGAGTGCTGGTAGAGTGAGGGAGATCAGAGAAGCTATTTTACAGAGTCCATCACCTAGTCTTTAACATCTTATTCACCACCGAAGCGAACTTAAACATCTAAGGAAACTTCTTTTGTCTCCCTAATTACGACTGAATATTAAAAGCAGCTAAAGCTTTTGCAGCTAAATTGAGGTAAAGTAGATGAGTATTGAGGTGTCAGGCTCCTATGAAGGCTATATAAAGATATGGTGTGATGGGGGCACTTGTAAGACAGAGCTCCCACCTTCTCTTAACGCTTTCAAAGAGAATGCAAGTTTGCAGGATTTAATTCCTTGTTTTATAATCCTAGATAAAGCACTTAAATAGGGTAAAACCAGCCAAACTTTTTCTCTTTAAACTAGGCATTTCTGTATTGTGTTAGACCTAATAACATCTCTTGACAGAAGAACAGCAGAATTTCAGACAGCCACTGTTCCCCACCATTACATGATGTGTTTCACTAGCCCATTTATTTACATTACATCGGTGCATGGAACAGCCAGTTAGCAGATGAGTAATATGCAGGCTGTGGATACAGAACTCGAAAGTGATCATTGCTCTAAAGATCTGCACGCCAACCTGAAAAAAGAATGAGTGTCACCTTTTCTATCCACTTCTACAGGTTTCTCTAATGTGGCTCTTTTTATGCATAATGAGGCTCATTTTTGCAGAATGCCATAATATTTGGATTGTGTGTTGTGTGTATGGTGAAAGGAGATAAGGCATAGAACCTGATTTACTTCTGGTCCCATTAGATTTGAATGATACTTCCTTATTAAGTATTTGGCCCCAATTCACTTGACAGAATGAGCCCTTTATTTTAAGGCTCTGTGCTGCATATGCCTCAATGTCCTTATTTGCAACCAGCTATTATCGTACTAGAGCTGAGTAAATAATGCACAATCAATTATTTATCCTGCAAATAGCATCTTATTTTTCTACTTGTGGAAAATTCATGAGCAACTCTTGATTTTTCTTGTAGTGGTTACTCAGTAAATATTTTGCATTAATAGATTGAACAAAAACCCATTTCTGTTGGCGTTTATGTGCCGTTTGAATTAGGAAAATGAGTTGTGTTTGGAGTAAGTCATTTGGCATTATTTTTGTTACATGGATGGATGCCTATGAAGCTTAATTTTGTACGGTCATCTTAGCACCAAGAACTGTGTTCAAGTGTAACACTTGTTTTTAGCAAATAAGCACCTTAAATTCTTTGTTTCAAGCATTTCTGCTAGTGTAACACAGTGGCATATACATGTTGGAAACTAAATGCAAAGAGGTCCATGTAGTCGAAGCAAGTCTGCATATTTTCAGGCTTAACTATATATATAAAAAATAAATATATATCTATAGTAGTCAGATCTTCACTCATCTATCTTTCACTCAAGGGAGTTGGAGAAGTTATTGCACATCTGCAAGGTGCTTGGTAATATGCTGCCTCAATTAAAGCATACTTTTGGAAGGATGTATTTTATCTAACTCATATATTTTGGGTCAGAAACTGTATCCAGAATATAGCCAATTAGAGACTGCCCTGATGATGTAATGGTTTTCCTGTGAAGTGCCATTGGTTGCCTGGGGAAAAACTGGATTGGGGTGACAGAGCACTGCAGATACTCCTCTCTATTGCATGCATTTCATCACGGCTTTTAATCAACTCTCTCTCTCCCTTTCCTCACAGCATCAAACTGGTTTTGGAAAAAGGTGTTAAGCCAGCAAGACAGACCCATTCTTCATTCTTGGGAGAGTGGCAGTGAGCACAGACATCTGCTGTGCGAGTTCAGGTAGAATTGCTCTGACACAGCCAGATTTGTCTGTAAATAGTCAATGTGAGGGGGCTAGATCATGGCTAAATCTTGCTCATTTCACTTCAAGTGATTGAATTTTGCCCACTGAAACAAACTGCACATCTTTCCCAAAGGAGGCAGGATGTGGCCCTGAGGGATGGAGGAGCTGTGATGCTGCACAAGAGAACGTCAGCCAGAGAGCCACTGGAGCTATAAGCGTTAATTTTTACAGCTAGGTCTGAAGAGTTCAGTCCTGTTTCTAGGAACTGCATAATAGACTTCTTGTAATCTTTTGTGCATTGGGTGTATAAGGTGGATGTGTAACCTGCACAAACAGTAGCCAGCACTTGCACAGAGGTAAAGATGGCAGGCTTTTATTTATTAAGTTCATCCTTATGCAAGTGGGTGACATTTAATGGAGACAAAACTTAGAAGATATTCAGCTAATACTATATTTACAATTAAGCAACAGGCTGAATTTTAGCTTAATTTTTAAATTTCCTTATGACAGTAGCTTCAAGTCACCTCTCTTCTGTTATTTTCCCTTATTTTTCTGGTTTGGTTGTATACAGATGCAGTATCTTATGCTAGAATGGCTGAGATGAGACTGCGAAGACCATCTGATCTGTGTTATAGAGAGCTGACATGCATCTGAATACTAAGTTGCATCTTCTTTGGTGCCAGTAATCTACACAACTAAACAGCCTGTGACTGCATTAAGTTGCTATGATTTTTGACAGAAGAGACCTTGTTTGCATAAATCCCTTGAATACCGATGGGAGTGTGATTACAGCTTTAACAAAGAGAGAGGCTTGAATACAAATTTGGGAGGGCCAGAAAGTGTTTAGTATCTCTTATTGTTTTCATCAGAATTCTAAATCTTATTCATGCAGATGACTCTGATCTTTATATCAATGCACAAAAAAGAAAAGAACAGGAGCAAAAAGACTCTTCTCTTTTGACTGAAACACTGATTTTGTTATCATGTTACCAGTGAGGGTCCATTTGGGGTATTATTCAAGCAGAGAGATCAGTGCTGGCCTTTTGTAAGAGCCCTTAAATGTTTGGAATACATTTGCCCTTGAGGGAGATAATCTACTGCAAAAAAGTTAGATTGAAATCAGGAGATAGAGAAGGTGGAATTGTGCTTAGCACAGTGATGCTTGCTGGCAGAGCAGTTCTGCCTTAAGCTTAATACTACCTGCATTCTTTTGTAACCCTCTATACTTAATAGCTGGATTCTGTTTTCTGTTTCGGGTTTTGTTCATGAAACAAATTGGCAATTAGCCACTGGCTGAGGGAATAAAGGGTATTTGTTTGGAATAAATGCAGTGATCATGATGTGTCTTGCTATTTGCTTTCTTTTGAGATCAAAAATACCAGGTATGTGTTTTTTGAACTAAAGTTAAACAGACTGCTTATTATATTTAGAATAGATATTAAATTTTATTTTATTTTCTGTCATGGTGACCCCATATTGTCTCTTGTTTCAAGGGTGGTAGTTTTGCATTATGAATGGACAGTTTAGGTTGGCTTCTGTATGGACTCACAGGGCAGAGAAAAATGATGAGCCTTTTTCCTCTCTTGTCCCTCATGTAACTTGGCCAACCTTCCACTTGCAGGCTCTTCCATGTTGCTATCTTGGACGCCTCCTTTCTGAAAGGAGGCATGGTGTTTGAGGCCTGGGCTGAAAAATGCACCAACATCCCTGAGGCTGGGGGAGTCTAATCAATGTATACAAATATCTGAAAGGATGGTGCAAAGAGGACAGAGCTGGCTCGTTTCAGTGGGGCCCAGTGAAAGAACAAGATGCAATGGGCACTAACTGAAATACAGGAGGTTCCTTCTGAACATCAGTAAACACTTTTTTTCACTGTGACAGTGACAGAGACTGGGAATGAGTCAAAGCTGGAATGAGTAGAGCAATCCTGACTGAATTCAGGACCCTCAGATTCAAGCCTGCAGTGACATAGCCACTGATTCCATACTACTTTGAACATATCAGCTCATTGCAATTGTGAGTGTCAGACTAGTTTAGGATTGCCTCAGTTTTTAAGCTTATGCCTAAATGGCTCTCCTGGGAGACCTGAACATAACTGTGAGTCCATGTGCTGAACTTCACATTGGGAGATGTCCATGTGAAACCTGAGGTTTGGGTTAGGTTATGCTTGCATATAGCAAGTTAAGTGGGTTGATGTACTTGTTGTGGCTGAGGATTTGAAAACTAGGCCAAGATGCTCTGACAGAGTCCTAGACTCACTGCAATATTCTGCTCCTGCTGCCCAGTGCCTGGAAGACTATAATTTGGCATACTGATTAACCTTCTAGGAATGTCAGCTCTCATTAAAATTTGGAATGACTGGGAATTTTTTTAGACTTTTTAGAAAATTGTAACCTGAAGTCTTGTCTTCCTATGGAATTTTCATGGCAGAACTGCATTGGTGTAGTGTTGCTATAGCTATACTAATACAGTTTTTCCCCATACACATACAGGATATGGGCACACCTTTCTAGATCTGATAACTTTTTTTGTTTGAAGTTGTTTAAGAACTGCCCTTATGCCAAGAAGTGGTCTAAATCCAGAATTACACTGTATAGGCAATATAATGTTATACTTAAACATATGTTGTACTGACACAGATTTTTTTTTTCCACATGGCCTGGGAAATGGACTGACAAATGGCCCAAGTCTATTTGTGTCTTTTTCCCTGCCTGTCTTCCTCCTCCACCTTTCCAAGCTAGAACAACTGGCAAAAAAATGGACATTTTTTCTTCCAGGAATAAGACCAGAGTAATTTAAATAACCTTTTAAAGCATTAGCGTGGGTCATTATATAGCATTGTAGAAAAAATCCACTCTAAATTGTATTATCAGTTTATGTTTTTATCAATACATAATGCCTCAGAAGTGAGCACTTCAGGTCGTCAGTTTTGGCAATCCCAAAGAAACTATTGTTAAATGAATGTTCCTCATCAATAATGCAGAATTTCTAAGAATACCTGTTTATTTTAGGTAGGGGTTTTGTGCCAAGTGGATGGACCACCACACATTAGCAGTAAGACCAAATAATGTACTGCAAAGGAGATACAAGTATTCTCTATCTTGTCCAGTTCCTCCGGTGAACATGCTGCTCTGTACCTTCATATTTTCTCTGGCATTGTTATTCCCATCAATGCTACTAGGGGATCAGAAGCACAGAACAAGAATGCCTGCAAAGTCAGTCATCAGTCTAACAGCAGGCTGCCATTGTGTTATGTAGTCCAATATTATTTTTGACATAACACTGACAGAGGTGGATCCTTCAGCAGAGCTCTTGTAGGTTGAAGCTAACACAGATGTGCCTACGTGAGTACAAGCAGTGTAAAGGATTGGAGCATAGGGGTGTGTGATGCACGTGTATGGTGGTGACTGGAGGTCATATGAGTGGGTGAAGCTGAGAAGAAGAAGCCCTACATCTGCCTGTCTTCCTATTTCCTTGGTTCCATACTCCTGTGATCTTCAAGTGCTCTTAGAGCTGTGCAAGGAGTTGGACTGCAGCACAGAGCTACGACCACTCTTTGTAGTTGTAAACATTACATGACATTTATCAGTTTGACATGACAGCAATTACTTTCACTGGTCATGGGGAGTTGATTGCTGTCTAAATATTTCACTGTATTAGTCCAAAGATACTGCAAGAGTTGTTCTGGGTAATAATTCAAATCTGAATGATCTTTAAAACTTTCTTATTCTTCCTTTTTGCTTTGCAAATAGCTTGACATTCCCAACTAACGTGGTATTGGTGTCCTCAATTATATTTTAAAAACTAAGTTTAAAAAATTAGGAATATTGAGGTAACTCAGTCTCCTAATGCTCAGTGTTGTCTTTTGTCAGAGTAATTCATAATTAAGATAATGCTATTCCTAAATTATGTTCTAGTTTACTGGAGTTCCTAAAACTGCAGTTTTAGTGACATTTAAGCTGAATACCAGCTGTTTGCAAAGTTCCAAGTTGTAATTTTCTTGCTATACAATGACATGGATAAAATGGAAATATCTGTGGTTCTTTCTGATTCCCAGTAGAGCACTTGAGTCCTGATATACTGTTACCTATTTCATATCTTGATCTTGTCTGAGATTCTCTAAGCAATTAAATAGGACCTATTTAAAGGTCAATGAGAACTTGCCACACTCCTTTAGTGTCATATAGGTAGGCTTGAGTAGCATTTATTTTTTTATGTGGAGGGAATTCTCCTTTTTATTGCATTTGATTTCTTTTTCATAGGAATTATAGCCATGCATAGCATGTGAAGCCTAGATCCTGGTGCAGAGAAAGAAAAGGCGGCCCTATGGCCAGCATTCATTCCTCTGTCACCTTCCATCTTTGTAGTTGGTAACACTGTGCCTTCTACAGATGTGATTAATACCTTGATTTTGGAAGCTGAGGGTTCTTGCAGATCTTCCTGGCTTCTACAATATCAGCCTGTAGTGTGTGGTTTTTGATATGTTGTTTGTTTTTTCCAAGAGTAAAAGAAACTACAAACCCAATCTCAAAACTTACTGTCTTTTTTTTTAGAATCAGTTCTGCAGTTTGGATTTTAAAATGTTTGCTTTGCTTTTGTGTGAGTGAAGCTATTTGATCTTGAGGCTTATCGTTTCCGATGTACCTGGCTGGTCCAGTAACACCCATCCTCTTCTGACATTAGTTAAACCTTAGCTCTGCTGATACCTAAGTAGTACAGCTCTCAGTGACTTTAGCAGAGACGTGCTTATGTACTCAAGGGCAGAATTTAGCTGTTAATTAGGTTGCACTGGCTTTTTTCAGCTCTTTACCCAGCAGAACAAATTCAGAGCAAATGAAACATCTAGAAATTCCAAAGCGCTGCTCTCAGTGCCCAAAAGTGATGAGCATCAATATTTAGCTTGCCGGGGGAGACTGATATTGTCTGTAGGCAGAATGTAATCAGTGATTAATGTATTTTTCTTGTGCGGAGAGATTGGGAATGCCTGAACATATGGAGGTTAATCATGGGAGACATTCAAATCTGGGCTAGACAGAGTAGCATACAATAATCAGCGCTGGTTCAGGGAGTGGATGGGACAAATGAGGTGCTGGATTCTTTCAAATTCAGAATGGTTGATTGTTAAATTTAGTGACATACTTGTTTCACCTTGTAACTAGATTTTATGGAGCGATACTTTTAATGGGGAATATGTATATAGAAGACATGCTACAACTTGAATTTGTCCAGTTTTGCTTTGAAATGTTGCTTGTCTAGGCCACTCTTGGAGGTCATGAAGGCAGATATTTGGGATGGGTTTCTTTTTTTTTTTTTTTAAAATGTTTGCTGGAATCAGTGGACCTGAGGAATGTGCTTCAGGCTGAAGCTTGACCCGTCACATCTTAGTCAAGTGCCAAACATGGGTATGGCTTGAAAATCATCAGTGGAGTGAAAACACAGCAGGAGGTTGCCTGCAGGGTCCCTACTACATTAATCTTGGAGACACGATATCACTCATTTGTTTACTCTTTGTATTACGTGTGAGAGCTTGCACAGTAGCCCATCTTGCCAGCTTACTTCTTGACAGGGCTTTTGCTGGGAGCCTCTGTGGACAGAAGATCTGCATCTGGCCTAGCTAATGAGAAAGTAGACACTGGTGTGGGTCTCAGTGCCTGTCTGAGAGGAGTGAGCCTGATAGTTACTTTCCCAGTTCTGATACTCTCTGGGGCTAGGATTTTTCAATGAAAGCAATATATTGTCTGCATCTGCTTTGGTTTTCTCTCAACTTGCACTAAATTGCAGTAAGACCAGGAGGAGAGTGGCATAGCTGTGAAAACCTGCTTACAGTGGAGCTTTGTGAAGGAGATGTTGTCCTCTTTGCAAGCATCTTTTGCAGAAAACAAGTCCTTAAAGCCCTTGGGAAAGGCCAACTTGTAAAAGTTGGCTTTGTCTTCTGTGTTTTGGAGTAGGAAAAAGGAGAGGAAGGAAGCTGTTTGTTGTTCTGATTGTTGCAGGAGAAATGCAGCTTATAGATTGTGAAATACTGAGCACCCAGGTTAGGTGTTACACTGTTGTGAACTACGACATACACCAACACCTTTTACTGCCGATCTTGCAGGCAAACAGCATTACGGGTTTTTGTTTTTATTCCGAAGGGACAAAGAAGGGGGGAAAAAAACCCACAAGCAGTGCAAATACAATAGTAGCAGCCTTCACACCTTGCAGCAGGTAGCTATGGCTGCAGGCATTTTAGATTACAAAAAGGCTATGTTATTGCTTGCTGGCGTGTGGCACAGCTGTCATTTGCCTGCTTGGATAGGGCTGTCTCATCAGTCTCAGTGCCTGTGCTGCTTGACCAGGCTGGGAGAAAGGTATAATAATAATAACAATCGTAATAAAAGGGCTGTTAGAGGAGTATGATGGAGCCTTCTGTTGAAAATGCATTGTAAGCACATTGACATATGGGAATGTACTTAAGTCCATTTAGTGCTTTGTTTCTTTAAATACATTTTGATGATAGAGGATAGTAATTTTTTTTTTTTGTGTGGGGTGAGAAGTTGCTCTGTGCTTTGTTTCATAGCTTTGTGCTGTAATTACAAAGTGGGAATGGAATTTCAAGTGTTCTGTCACCTGGGGTATGAATCTTCTGCTTAGTGCAACTGAGCACACACATGTTTGTTTTCACAGCACCAACAAACAACTACATTAAAAAAGCGTTAGGGCTGTGAAATAAGTGCGGAGAGGCAGAGATGAGGAGTGAATCTCCAGCCTGGTGATGTGGAGATCAGAGGAATGTCAGACTACTGAACCACACACTCTTCTGCTATTCAGCAGAGGTTTAATACTTGGGTGTATGTTTCTGTACTTCTTTCACTACTTGAATGGTATTTTACCTGTTAAAGTCTAATGGCAGCTGATGCTGGCAGACGGTGCTTCTCTGGATGTCCTGTACTTTCTTATTCACTGAAATAACAAAGCAACACCTTTATGAAATGGCAAGTGTGTGTGAGCAGTGTGTGCCATGCATGAGAAACCATTTAGTGTATAAAATTATTCATCTAAAATTTACTTGATGTGTATTTACATTGTGTAATTATGTGCAACTAACAGACTTATGCAATTAGCTATTTACAAGTGTGTTACTGTAAGTAAAGAAATGCTGACTCTTTACTGACCACAGTTTGGTTATTCTTTTTCAATAAAGTATATTGTGCAAGGAACCTGCATATGCAGGACTTGGCCTTTAAAATACCTCAGCTGCTTGAAAATGTGGTGATTCTTGTCCAAGGAATTTAAACTTAAAATAATAATACCTTTCTTAGTGCAGCTGTTAGAATTCTGTCTGCAGTTGAAGCTATTCATGACACGCAGTATTGTGTGTACAATTCTAATGGTGTTTGGAAAATCCTGTTTTATGAAACTAGATTAAGGATCTGCCTTCTCTTGTGAGCTTACTAGTGCAAATTGCTGTACTTTTATTATACAGAAGAATTTAAACATAGTTTTACAAGTGGACAAAAGTAGGCATATTTATACAACTGCTTTTGAGTTTACAGAATTACTTTTGAGACTTGAAAGGGCTGTGCTTTGTATTTTGTAGCTGTTTCCTTTTCTTATAGTCTGCCTGGTTGTGAGCACAACTGTTCCTAGAAGTTAATGGAGTTTGAACAGGAACAAATACAGAAATATTTCTGTGTTAATTTTTCAAATCCTTTTCCTAGATAAATGAAAGTATCAAAATTCAAGATATTTATTTGTGATATATTTAGATTATCTCAGCATCAAATGTCTTGATATTCCATAATGAAGTGCAAGGTTTTTTGTTTTTTTTAGATCTGATTTCTTTATCTTGTCTCCTTGATCTTTAAGAACTCTAAATTTGCTTTCCTTTTGTATTTATTCTTTCTTTTTGTGTCCTAATTCTTATCTCTTGCACAGATAAAGTGTTTAATAGCTGGCACCTGAAAAAAATTTTGAATAAGTGAGCGCTGATAGTTCCAGCAGATAATGTTTGATCTCCATTTTATTACTGTAAAGACCAATGAGTTTTGTAATCAGCTCTTCAACTGCTGAAAATTGGATGCTGTGATTTGCACAGTAAATTTAAATAAAACTGTACATTAAATGCTTCTGTAATGCTTCTGAGTTAGTCTCAGATTCTACGGATAGAAACAAAAACCGTAGGGAGAGATTCTTTCTCAAAGGAGAGCTGGTCCAAACAAGACATGGCGTTTTTGGAGTAGTACTTATTCCTAAAGTTTGGGCTGCTCTGCACTAACTAGCCCTGAAATAAAAAAAAAAATCTCCCATTGCTTTGTTTTATGTTCCTGTCTCCCTCTTATTTGATGCCAAATGACTGTTGGTTGGTTTTGGGGTTTTTTTTTTTTTTTGCCAGTGTCATGTTCAGTCCTGCCAAAATAGAGAGTTTTCCTATGGTCACATGTGCCGTGTTCTACCATTTCGATATTTTCTGTTACGCTCAGCTTCTCTGCTGCTTTGGTACTTGCACCAGAGATGTACTTACACCACTAATAAGGTATGACTAAGCGTCGTGTGCCTTACACCACTAATAACATGATTAAGCACTGTGTGTTTGTCAGTGTTCATCTAATTGCAAATTCTACGGTGATCACTGGAGTATTTGTATCAACTTTGTACTGGTTGGGAGACTGTAGTTCTCAAAGCAGATTTTGAAAGATTGTATGAATGTATAGACACTTGTTTCTGTACAAATGCTATATATGTAATGTGAATAAATTCCCAAATGCTATAGGGAAGGCATAGATCAAAGCCACTTTTGGCCATTAGCCTCGGACTCTGATTACTGATTTATTTTTTTCCACCAGCACTAAGATTACTGCTTGAAAACAATCTGAGAGTCTCAAGGAAATACTTTTTTCACCTCTTTCAACCTACCTTTTAAATATTTTATCTCTTCCAACCACAAAGCACACTTTTGTATACTCTTTTAGTTTATTTTACTCTGTTTTATTTTACTACCTAGAGTTGGCAATATTCAGTCCTGTGTTACTGACAAGTCCTGTGTTACTGACAAGTCTTGTTCACAGCTGATTAAGGGTTAGAAAAGGCATATTTTGTTGCTTCCAAGTCAAGACCAGATATGATTCTTAAAAAAAAAAAAACCAAACTAAAACAACAACAAAAAAAACCACAATAAAAACCAAACCCCAAAACAAAAAACCCAGAACCAACAACTACTGCTCAAATGGGAGTTAGAACCTGATATATGAAGAGTTGGGAAGCTTTCTGGTCTGTCATACAGAAGGTCAGGCTAGAACATTGCAGAAGTACCTTATGGTCTTCAATATTGACTTGAAGTTAGAAGTAAAAATTATACTGTTTTGAGGCTGAATCACAGCCTAGAGATAGGACATACAAATGTTTCTGATTGTGCTGGAGATACACACAATGTCCCTTTTTAACTGCTTCCTGTGAGTGTGTTTCCGGGCCTGGCATGGGTACCTCACAGCTGGAAATGAGTGGGTGATGGGGATGGAAATTCATCTGGAGGCTGGTAACTGGATAATTAACCACCATGACAAGGGGTCCCTGGAATTGACATGTTTGTGTCCTTCTAGTATAAAATAATGACAAGTAAATATGTTTCTGACTATTCAATAATTTGCCTTAAGAAATCAAAATATGTTAAGAGTAGCTAATTCTTAAGCCAAACTTTTGCATAATTGATGAAACCAAACGTTAATCACCATCTGAGAGGTGCACTTTTACATATCTACTTGCTGAGAGAAATAAGTGGCTTAGTTTTGGGAGCAGGCTGGTGGCTGTGCTGTGCCCAGTCCATGGGGAGGTGGACTCGTCTCCCATGCATGAGCGGCAGGCTGTGCATCATGCGTGTGTGAGGCCAGCTGCCTTCGGGAGGTGTGCGTAGCAGCTGCTATGAATGGCAGCAGGAAACCAGTCTGTCATTTCCTTGGGCACCGATGGGAAGGAAGATCTGTATTTGATGGGAGGGAAACTGATGCCCTGTCCCACGTGAGACAGCACAGCCTTACCGCTGCGCTGCATCCTCACTCCACCTCTGCTCAGCATCGCTGCCTGGCTCGGAGCAGAGTGCCTGGAGAGAGCTGACATCCCACAAAGCTGCTTGATAACAAGTGTTTACCCATGCAGAGTCCTGAATGCCCCAGCCCTAAAGGCACCAGCAGCCCTGGCTGCCCCATTTCAGCCCCCCCCCCCTGCCCCTCCTCCCCCTGCCACTGATGCCCCCTCCAGCGAGACTGCAAAGTGCCTGTCCCCCATCTTTCCTCTGGCCTGTCTACCAGCTTGGACCCTCAGGCTTGTGTGGTTGGCAGACCTTCTCCTGATGGACCCATCAGTTGAACTGAAACAGTTCTACATGTGGAAACCCATGAAGCATATGCAATACTTTCCTTTGTGACAGGAGGAGAGAAGGTGGCAGTGTGAAAGCTTGGCTGTAGGGGCAGTGGAACCAGTGGTTTGGCTCGGGTCATCATGTTGGAGGACTATTTCAGAGGTGCTGGAAGAAGGCTGGGAATGGCTTGGAATTGCTTAGCTGTATGAAAGCACAGAGAAGCTGTGATCTTGCAAAATGTTTCAGCTGGTGAAAAGCTTTTAGTTTTCTTTTTCCATGGCAATTTTAAAATTAGGGATGAATTGTAGAAATTTTATTCAGGTTGCCCATGTTAACACAACATCTTGGACTTCAGTGAAGTTTCCTGTATACATTTCCTGTATGAAGAAGAGAAGGAATGGAATACATGAGGTGTGCTGCAGAAAAAAAGAGAAACTAAATTGATGGAAGTCGACTAGTAAATTTTTGTGTACCAGGGGAGCTTACAAACTATGCAAGTTCTATGAACTCGATTCCTAGCAGATGTTCTTTAGAGTTTGTGGATTCTTTTTTTTGTTTATTTTGTGTTGTCTTCTGGAAGAAAGAAAATGCTGGTTCTGATGGGAGCACAGATTAAAAAGTCAGTCAGCAGTACCTAGTGCTGCTGTCTCACATTACAGGTTAGTGTTGGCTACATCCTTAAGTCAGACTCAGCTTCTCTGCTTTGTATTCTGTGGGGTCTTACCCATGCATTTGCCCAGTGCAGAAGTTCATGCTTCTGAGATGTGGTACAAATGTGACGCTAAAAAGCAGAGGGCTGGAGAGGTGCAGTGTTGAGAATAAAGTGGTGTGAGCATAGGACTTAAAATTGAGGTTTTTGGGATATGGAGCATAGCAGTAGTGACCTGAGTGGGCCCTGGTTTACTTAAGAGAGCAGAGGAATTTGTGGTAATTGGTGCATGAAAAACAAAGATAGATGGTCTGCCTTGGTTTATGTATTTAAGTTAAATCGATCATAAACAGGGACAGCACTGAAAGGGAAATCCAGTTGAGTGGCTATAGTACAGGGTGAATACCAAAAAAGAAGTAGATGATGTACATCACAGATTTAGAAGGATTCTGAATTTCTGTAGCTGAGAAAGGTGACCACATGGATTTTACTTTCTCTCATAAATTAAAAACAGGTGCTTGTTGGCAGGATGTGTATTCTAACTTCCATTTATCAGATAAAGTTTTTGAGACACTTTCAAGGTGTTTGTAAAGGCTGATCTTCCAAAGAGTTTTAGGGTGCAAAAAACACTAACTATGGAAAGTGTTGAGAAATATGAATTCTGAGGAAAGTAATAATTATATTGTTTAACTACCTAGACCCCATTTCCTTACTGCTCCCCAGTTTGTCAGAGTACTGGATTATGTTGTCAGCTTCTCTGTACCAGTGCTGCTTGTAGATATGAATTTTTTTATCCCTCTTATACTTGCTCCCAAACACCTATCCTTGTGCCCTGATCTATGCTAGACAGGTATATGGGCATATTCAACCTACTGTGGTGTTCCTGCTTAGTGCTTAAAAGGCCTTAGACTGGATCTAAGCCAAGGAACTCTTCTCCCAGATAAATAACTTAAAGGTACAGGTGGTAAAATACTGTGTAAATGTAAGGTGCTCTAATCTAGTAGAGCCACTAAGTCTGCTTCATCAACTGGTTAATAAGAGATCATGAATGCACACATGCACAGAAATGGACTGAAGTCTCACCTGAATCTCTGCCTAAATTTTCCATAGCATAAAAATTTAGGCACAAAACTTAATGGCTTGAGGTGCTATGATGGTTGGTAGGCTTTTTTCTTTAGGGCATGCAAAAATTGTGTGTGTATTAGCTCCAACAGTTCTTAGTAAATTTAACATTATAACTTAAGTTTATAAATGAACTAATGTGAAACTGTTATTGAAAGCTAAGTCTGTCTGCATCATTAATTATGTTGTGTTTCATGTCCTTGAAATAAACATCTTTACTGTCAAAGAATCTGTCCACTAGGTCAGCTATGTTATTGCAGAGTTATGGTTTATAAATCAGATCTAGGTATTTATGCTGATAGTTTTGTTCTTCTCTTGTTGTGCATAGTTTATAGTTGTTGTATTTTTATTTTTTTTTCTTTGCTGAATAACACCATTGTGGAACCTTGACTAAGCCTAATATGAGCAGTTGAGGTGTTTACTAGCTGAGAGTCCTTGTCTGGTACTAATTAATGTAGATTTTTGAAATAAAGTGATGAAATGCTTTAATTTACTGTGTATATAGAAACAACATGAGTATAAATAGAAATAAGTGAATTCTGTGAGTAACTACTTAACCCAGGTGTATTGATCTGGGTTAATGTGATTATCTCCAGGCAGTGTGTAAGTACTGTAGATCCCTTCTCTGAAATCTCTAAGCTTTTCGTAGCTGTGTGAGCAAATGAGGCTGTTGTCCTTACACAAAGTGTCTTGTTCCAGAGATAGGGGCTGCATCATTTTCTGTAGGCTTGCTGAGTGCATGCATGCTCTGCTAGTATTTCTCTAGGATTGCTAAACCCCTGTTTGTAGCTGGCAGTGCCAGGCTGGGGGTATGGTGTTGGCTGTTTCTTTGACTTGCTGCTGCCGCCTTGTGCACTGATTTATGTCTGTGCTCTTTGCTCTTTCACGGCCTTAGCTGTTGTAGCTCCTTCCTCAATCGGTACTGAGAATGTTGGCTTCTCCCTGTAACCAGCGATGTGTCCTAGTTAAATCTTCAAAAAATTATCTTCATCCTTTTGCTTCCTCTCATACCAGGGAAGAAATCCTAGCAAATGTCTCTAAATCTGCTTCCCTGTTCCTCTCCCTATGAAGTCTCCTTTGCCTTAAGGCCTGCACAAATCTTGGCTGGACTGCTCATGGTCTAAGACATTTCTCTTCCATTCCCAGACGAGATGCATTAGCATGACAGGGAAGAGCATGGGAAGGCTGGGAGCAAGGGGCTAGGGCTGGGGAAGAGATGAAAATGGCTTATTTCCCCTGCTGCCCCAAGAGAAGCGCTTGAGGAGCCACAGCCAAAGACCACAACAACTCATGCTGCTTAGTGAGTTCTCATTGTTTTACTGGCTGTCTTGTCCATATCCCCATGTTCTCATGTACTGCAAAGATAATTACAAAGTCTTTGGGACAGGTATTAGCATCTTAGTGTTTATGCAGTCTCTGGCACAAATGTAGCATTATTACAATAGAAACAGTATATAAAAATCAATAGAATTTTATAGAGCGCTTTAACTAGAGCTTTAGCTGGTATTTAAGAAAAAATGAATTTACTTTTTTAAAACTTGTGCATAATGTTGCATATTCCTTCCATATATTATTTTTATCTCTGCTTACAGTGTTTAGTATTAAACTAGATCGTAAACTCTCCAAAGCACAATTGTTTTCCCACATGTATTTATATTGCAAGTAGCATGCCTTCATCTGGAGAGAGGAGCTTTTAGCATGTAATAATAAAAAGCAATAGTAATTACTTTTGTTTAGAAGGAAAGATGAAAACTACTTGGACTATGTGGAAAAAGTGTTTTCTTGCATGAAGTGTAGAAACAGTAAGCCTTGTTTATGATCTTCCTTCCTATGCGCTAACTTAAACTACAACTATAGTTGTAGTCTGTGGACGTATACCACCTTAAGACACACAAGATCGCATCCTGATGCATTTGTTCAGAGACTAGTGATTAGAGTTGTACTTTATTTTACCAAGAGTCTTCATCTACTTTCTTTGGATTCCCTTTTTTTTACTACTGGTAATGTTGTTGCCATGGGCTTCCACCTATTTTGGCATTGAAAGAGTGATTCTTTATCTCTTAAGTGACTGTCTCTGAGGTTGTACACAGATCCTGTTGAGGGAAGAATAACATATTTTTGTGTATAAAAAAAGATTTATTACACAAGGCTAAAGTTTTATTTTAGAGAGCTTTTATGTAAGTGTCTGATGCATTTCTAAAACATGATCTTCGGTTTCTGTAGCTCTGCAATCTGATATGACCTTTCTGTCTGTCTCCAGTATTTCTTTTAAGTTCATCGTAGGTCTGCAGCTCTCCTGTGTTACAAGGATGCTCTTGAAGCTGTCACTTGTATTTTATTCAGGAATAATGTTGCTAGAGTTCTTGCTGCTACTGTGTTTTGTGACCCATTGTTATTTGTACATTCTTTTCTCTGTTCTCATTTTAAATTTGTCTGTATTCCAAGTTATCTGGAGTGTTCAATGTGTTTCTTTTTACATTAGTTATGAGTTTTTATATCTCTTAGCGGCTTGATTTCAAAGAGAGATCTAATGGAGCTAGCTGTCTGAGAAATGGATTTCTCCATTTCAAAGGAGAAAAAACTCCCCACCCTTATTTTAGAAAACTGATTTATTTATTTCTACAGTACCCTGATTTGAAAGGGAAATTAAGTTCAAAATTTTCTATGGAATTCAGATTCTGAAAAAAATCTTTCAGATGTATCAAGCTTAAAAAAAAAACCTAACCCCAAACCTGGATGCCTTTTTAATGATTTATTTAACATTGAGATATTCTGAATGACCCACAGACTAATGTTTTAGTCTCCTTTAATCTGATTTTCTTTTCACTGCTCAAAAAAGTAGAGAGAACGTAAGTTCCTTCAGACAAGAAAAAGTGCAGGAGACTCTCCAGCCAGAATATGAGAAGGTGTAGAGAAAGAAATAAAACTTCTGTTGAACATGGCTTTACCAACACTACTTTTGATTTAAATTTAACTTTTAAATAAGGCTAAAACCAGCTTGAAAAATGCAACAAAACTACTTAATCTGGCAATATTTATTTCAGCAAAATACATTTTAAATTAATATTGATATTCTTTCTGTGTGGTAAAATAACCTGTCATGGACTGTATTTCAGCCTATCAAGACTATTTCAAACAGTGTGTGTAACCTCAGTACTTCTGACATGTTACCTGAGTACATAGCATTCATTGCACACTTTATGACAACATGCAGAGTTTAACTCGGGTACATTTTATAAGGAATATAATACTACTACTCTTCATTATACTGTCCAGGAAAACTCCCAAATTGAAGAACTTACCTGAAAAGCTTTGTTTTGGGAAAAATTGTTATCCTTGTGTGGCTGGTAATGAATGTGAGAGTCTATGGCTAGCTCTGCATCGTAATGCACCATGTAATGTGTCCTCTACAGCTAGTTTCTTTGTGCTTCTGTACATCACTGCGGGCTGCAAATTGCTGTGATCTGTTACTGCTGCATTTAACACTGCATTCTTTTAAATCAAATGGCTTCTGAGCAGTTATCTCGATTAAAGCACTTGAATGAATAAATAATGCAGTGGACTTGATAGTGAGGGAAGAAACAGATCAAGTGGAGCTGTAATTCTTGAGAGGATACATTTTTATCACTTTTTGATTTTATGGATTATCTAAAAGAAGTAGCTCTAATCACAAGGGTTTTTTGGTAATGTTTTCATTTAGTATAGTAGCATTTACTTTGATCTGTTCCTATTGTACTTAACAGGCAATCCTGATATCTAGGCTCCAGTATCTTTCCATAATGTACAGAATAATGAAGATTTGCAAGCATTCATCTCCTGCAGATGAGTGTGAAGTTCAGAACTTCAGTTTCGTAGCTCTTTGCACCGGTTTTGCATGGAAGAAAAGATAAAAATTAAGGTCTCTAATGCTGTACCACCAGTATGTTTTCATCTTCAGTCGTGAGATGCTGCTTTGCAGACACTCAAATGTAACAACAAAGATGGGACAAAATCAGTATTTCTGAGAGCGGCAGTTCAAAGAGGGAAGCAGTTGTACCAATTCAGACACATCTGCTAAGATCTGGGGACGGGCATGTTCCGCTAATGAACAAAGGAAGAAAACTACAGCTTCTTTGAGTTCTCTTCATGTAGAACTTGGAGTAAGCTGTTTCTTGTTGTGTATGATAAACTGTGCTATTAAAAATACATGTTCAAACAATACAAGGAAGAGTGAATAACAGGATTTATTGCGGGTTGTTTTTCTTTTTTCCCCACAGTCGTGTAGTCCTCAATATCCAGTCTTATTTTCTGAACTACTGTGGCAAAGGTCCTCATCGTCATTCTCCCCTGAAATGAGCAACTTAAAGTCTGACTACTGCAGAAATATGACAGAACTGATAAAAGAAAAGGTATATGCAAAGACCAGAGCCTCCACCCTTATAAGTCTGTTTCTTTTGCTAGAGAAAAAAAAGGATTTTTAAGTGATAATGACCTTTTGAGTGCAACACGAAATTAAAACAAAACACAACCCCCAACCTGTTCAACTTCTCCAATCTATACTGTTTGTGAATTACTCTACTCCCTAGCAGAAGATAAATAACTCCTAAAGATAAACAACATTTTAAATTGAATTTTGCCCTGGTGAACAAAGTAGCTCACTTGGAATGCAACCAGGTCCTGGGGTGAGAATAACTCTTAACAATAGAAAATTGTGCCGACTACACAGTAAAGAAGTGAGGTAATGGAACATCAGACAGTTACTACCCAGTCAAACTCACTGACAAGAGCAGGGTGCAACCAAGTAAGATGAAAGCACTAGAGGGTGAAACAAGTGAGAAGGGGTTAACATTTACTTTTGTACATATCAGTGTAAACTCTAATAGATATAGAGGAATAAAAAGGACATAATGCATAGAGCCATTAGATGACAGTACTGTTCCCTCAGATTCCAACCTTTCTGTTTCTGAAAAAAAAATCCATGTAGTCCTTTTAGTATAAGGTCTGTGGTTTGGTGATGTTGGGTGGGAGGGGAAACAAAGCCTGATTCACTGTAGCAAGAATGTAGATGTGTATATGGCTTTTGTGTGCTGTTGTAGAAGAAGAAATCAAATGTAAATGAATGAAAATAATTTAATTTTTTAGCTTCTGTTAAAAAATGTCACTCCTGTGATGTAATATATAACAAATTTTGGATGCCATGGTAGAAACCTGTCTCTGCAGTAGCTCCTCTCTGTTAGCCCAGTGATCTGGCTGCTTGACTAAGATGTAGAAGACCTGGCTTTAATGCCTCTCTAGTCCGAGATAAATTATTTTAGCTTTATCCTGTTTCTCAGTACGGTGCTTTAGGCACCAATCTAGAGCATATGCTAAACTGGATTATTCTCTCATTTGCCATAATTTATATAAGAGTCTTTGTTTAAACAGTTTAGTATGAGTTTGTGGGGACAAAACCTGTTGTCACTAACCGGGGAGTAGGTTTCATCCTTTAACCTCATGAAGCAATCTCCAAGGGGACATGTGCTCCCTTGAGCTGGAGGGAGGGACCTTCAGTCTGCTCTTGCATATACTGGATGAATGCCCTAATAGTTGCTGAGGGTGGAGGATAGTGAAGACAGTGACTGTGGGGCTGGTGAAGCCAGTGGTGGCAGCATGACTGAGATCAACTGTTATGATTAGCTCTTTGCTGTCTCTGTGAGGAAGCCCAAGAGGGGAAGCAAAATGTTTATGCAACAGGGCATGAACATGCTTTCCTTCTCAGCTTTGGTAACAACTGTGAAATAGGAGTAGATCCAAATTCATGACCTTTTTAGCTCATTCAACTATTAAGCTGGTAACTCCTTCTTGTGTAGGTGGAGCCTGTTCTGGCACATGCCTCTTCTTGGTGGGCCCTGGGGCAGAAAGGGGTTCTTGTGCTGGTCTGAAGGCCAGTGAAAATCGACGAACTCTTGGCAAATTATGATTTGGGAGCTCATTATCTCTTTGTGAAACTCATTTTCCAGCCTACTGATTAAGCTTATAAAAGCACAGTTTTAATATGCCTCCTGCTCTGTTTTTAATTCCCTGGCTGACAGTAAAGAAAATTCTGACCAACTCTCAGGACAATTCATACTCGTCTTTTATCTTGATGGCATATTGATCCTGCTGAACGTTCCTTCTGCAAAATAATGAACATGCATCTTAAATCTAGTTCATAGAGGTTGTATAGTGAGCTTTTTTCTTCCTAAGGGCTGTTTGCTGTTTTTGTATTCTGATAAAAAGTATAACCTAGGAGGAAGGGGTCAAGGCTCTTCTGTGGAAAAAATCTTTGATCTCTGTCACTCTTTCTCTTTCCTCAATTAGAATTTCCTGACACCTAATGGTCTTATTGTTTTGAAGTTTTAATTTCACATTAAATTATAGAAAAATGTCCTAGTAACCAAAATTGTGGCTGTATTTAACTAGGAAAAAGCTCATGGAACGTGGTCTTAGAAATCTGTCTATGGCCTGAAGAAACATGGGAAGCTCTGCGTTTATTGCTCTAGCTCTGCACTTGCTTGCTTTTTTTCCTTGAATAAAAGAAGGTCTAAAAAAAGTCCCAAGTCTCACAAATAAGACTCCAAAAAGAAGCTTCTAGCATAATGTAAACCAAACTCTAAAACTGAGAAACCCTCTTACACCAAAGGAGCTGGGAGGGAGCCCATTTGGCTTGGGAAACTTCACTGGTGTATTAAAGTACATTAAACTTGCATCTTACCTTGTGCAGAGATCGCTTTCCTCCTTGGAGAAGCCCCAGGGTGTGGGCACACACATGGTCTGCAGCAGCGCCTGCTCAGGCAGCCCCTTTTCTTCAGTTCACTTTGGGCTCTTACTGAACGTGAGCAGCAGATGGGACTACCTGCATGTAACTTTTCACCATTGTGAGCAGGGCCTGAGTCTTTGAAAAAGGAAATAAAGACTTCAGGATTCATCCCTGGAATAATGGCAAATTCAGGCATATTTCTTTGCAATGCAGGCTAAACTACCTGTATTTTTCAAACAAATAATTATTGCTTCACTCACCCTACACTCTGGAGGCTAACAGGCTCCCAATCATATGAATGAGGTAATCTTTCAGCAACTTAACACTAAGCTTGAGAACAGATGAAATAAGGAAACCACTTAGAGGAGAATAACCTCTCTGTGATGGCCCTTTCTCAGAAATACAAGATTTGCTGTTCAGCACTAGCAAGTGTGTAGGGAACCAGCTGAATGGGAGAATCTGTCTGCTCCTCTAAGTACTTAATGGGACACTTATTTCCCTTTGCTAAAGAAAGGCTGGTGACATCTGCATTTAGTTGAGGAAGCTAATGGCAGAGGGAGACAAGGAAAGGCTGTGCTGTAAAGCAAAAGGACCAGATTAATGTTCCTTTCGGGTCGAAAACATCCTCTCTTTCTCATCTGAAAATCTGCAGGCCTCAGTAGAAGAAAAATGCTTGAAGTACTGAAAGACTAAATATGATCTAGTTGTTAAAGGAATAGGGACTGTAGGTTTGTCTAGGAGGTAGAAATGGGCTAAAAAGGAGTGTATCTCAATTATACATAGGAGTGTATAATGTTTAGGATTCATCGAATGCTAATAAAGTGTTTGTATATTCAGAAGCAGTGGTCTTAAACACAAACTTTGCATCTTGTGTTTGGACAGTGTAACTTTCTATGACTGAAAATAAGATGGCAAGTGGTAACAAAGTATTTTATATATATATATATATAGGGGAAAATAAAAATTCTCTGTATAATCCAAGAGGAAGTTTAATTCAGATTTATTTTCACAGCTGGTTGTCAGGTCTGTTGTGGTCAACACAAAAACTCTTTTTCAAAACACCCCCAGGTGTCCCTGAAGCTCATCTGTGATACTGGATGTAGATTCTGCCAGTAGAGGTGTAAACATCTAAAACCAAAGAGCAGACAAATTGTGAAACAAAGCAGAATTTTAAAGCAGGAAGTGAGCTGCTTATAATGCTGTTCTAAAGCACTGGGATAATATATTTGTTGCTAACGAGCAGTCAGGTTTCGATAAAGGCAGAGAAGCTGAAGGAGTGTTGTGTGTGTTTTTAATCCAATTCACAACTTGTTACCACAGTCATTTCTCATTCAAGTTTACTTCTACTAATACTGAAACATGTTGGTTCTTTGATGTATGTTTTTGTGTGCTAGCGTGACTAACTGGGATTTATATGTCCCAGTGCTATGGCCTGTACCCAGATGAAACTGATGCCAGGGTTATTTATAATCTGTTCAGGTCACATTTTTGCCTTTGGTAAAACTCTACATAAACTGGATTTAGGTTTTGCAAGATGTTTTAGTGCAAGTATAATTTCATGATCATTTTTCTCATTTGTGCTCCCTGTTCTGCTAACAGTTTGCATTAGAGAGATTTAAATTACAATTGTTTTGGCAAGATAGAAAGTGAACTAGTCACTTCTGAGGTTGAATGCTGTTCAGTTATTTAAAAGTGGTGCACACTATCTCTAGATGCCAATAATGTAAATAGCCATGACAATTTTTAAGCCATGTGTTTGTGTGAGTATATTTGATTATAACTAGGGAGGAATTTCTCATGCAGTATTGATTTTTCAATTTTTTTTTTTCCTTGTGGCTACAGCACACATTGACTGGGTATAGTAAGAATGATATAAATTGTTAATCTGTGTTAGCTGGGTTCTGAATTAAATCTGATCTTTCAGAAAATAAACCTGGGTAGTAGTATGAATTGCTTATACCAAGAGGCTTAATGTGGGCTTAATACTGAGAAAGGGCTAGAAAGGAAAAAGTGGGGGGAGACGGGTTAAATGCAGATAAATACAGGTGTGAGAAATACAGAGCAACTGGAGAAGAGGTGAGGGGTGTTTGGAGGCTTCAAAAATTTTTTTGTAAGAGGAACAGAAAGTACTGGTGTAGGCCTGGTTGGAAAGGAGGCAGATAGGAGGGGACATAGTAGCTGAATATGGATGACAATAATGTCTAGAGAGGAAATCCACGAGATCCCTCCCAAATATAAGCCTATATATGCCAATATATGTCCCAAATATGAGCTGACTTCTGGCAGATTATTGCATGGGGAAGATTTGCTTGCATGTGTGTTGTCAGCTGAGGTTGTGCTTTTAAGCATTGTTTTTTTTCCTGAACTTTTTTGAAATATTTAGTGTGAGGTATGTTCTAGACAAGGCATATGGCTAGATAATTCTATGATTCTATGATAAACTACTTGTCTAGTTACATATGCGACCTCCTCTGTTTCTAAACAATAGAAAATGTGCTTTGGTTGAATTATTCCCTTAGAAGGCCTTTTAGGCTGCAGAATTCATTTAGTGGACCCTCTGGCAATTACTGTGCGCCTTCAGAACTTGTTCCCAAAAAGGCAGAGTCCCTCTTAAGAGAGCAAAGTGTTTCACTTCTGAACTTCGCAGCCACTCTGTCTCCTCAAAGGTACTTAGATGTTGGCAGCAAATTGTGAGTGAGTGGAGGCTTTCCAAATCCTGGAGGAGAGGGGAGAAGAAATGGTTTTACTTATGCATTGTATCTTTCTATATGAAAAGAGAAAGCTCCTTCGATGCTAATTTCTGAAACTTGTAATAAGACTTTGTCTGAAATTCCTCTAAAATTAGTATTTAGAAAAATCAGCTTGTCTGATCTCAATACACAAACTAGTAAGATAAGCAGAGGGAGTTGTGGGATGGAGACAGACTTTTAATTTGGAAATGAGCAAGATGTCTTTTAGTCATAATGAGGTACATTTGGAAAGCTTTATATGGGATATATTGATAGCACTGTGATCTTATACTTGTTTTGACCAGAATAACTGCTTGAAATCATACTGAAAGCTTGCAAAACTGTTGTGCATTATACAGAGTGAAAATAATTTATTTACAAATAAACTGTGTAAGATTACAGAATCAAATAGGGACATGTGCTTTCAAGGATTAATGGTGAAATACTCAGGTTTGTTTTATTTTTCCATGTTAATGAATTCAAGGATTTATTTTTATTTTAAATGTAAAAAGTAGATATCATATAGCAATGGAATTACTGAATTTTCTATTATTTATAGAGAACTTGAAACAAACCTTGGATTATTTGGGTGCATGTGCCATATCCACGGATATGGCTTGCAAGTACAGTGTGATAGCAGTGAAGTGCCCGTTTCTACGAAGCGCAGAGATTTTTTGATTAGTTGTTTTCTATAAATAAGAGCAGTTAATTACTGATAGAGCACATTGGGGCTGTTTCCCCTCTTGCCTATGGAGTTTTAATAGATTGAGGGGGGAACTGCTGCACTCCTAGGTTGGGATGGTCGGTCTAATTGCTCTTTCCCTGAGAAGCATATGGTGAGAGAGGGGTATGTCAACAATAATTTTTATAGGGGTACACGATGTAATGTGCTGGGATGAAGGCTAATCTTGCTGGCTACTGAGGGCTACGATGCAGCCACTGTGAGCTGTGCTGCACTGCCCAGCTGGCTTTTAACCTACTTCTGCTCACACGTGTGTCCATTTGGAAGTGCGTTCACCTCAGCCAAGCTGTTCCTATGGCTTGTGGGGAGTGCTGGGTCTCTCAGAATTGCACAGCCACCTCTCCTCTGGGCACAGCTGATGAGATGGCCAGCTTCTTGGGTGAGTTTCAGGTTACAAGGACTTGTCCTGTAGCCTGGTGCTTTGTCTCTTTTATTTATTGAAAAGCATAGTCTGCAGCAGGAGAAAGATGGGATGACATCTAGGATGCTGGGTCAGGATTTCATTGCGTGTATACCCCTGTGGAGGGAAGAAACCCAAATGTTGCAGAAGCTGTACTTGCTGTCAGTGGAAACAGAGAAATTGCACACAGTGTCTTAAAAAGATTTGATGTTTTAAATAATCTCATCTGAAGACCAAAAGGCAGGGGAAGACTTTTGATATTATAAGAGTCTTAAGAAATAATAAAATAAAATAGAGATTCCTATTTTGGAAACCTACTCAAGGGTAGACTGTGTTTTAAACACTCTTGTTTGTGAAACTGATATTACGTAGAGATATTTCATTGTAGATTTCTGTGATGAGATATCAGCCCTGTCTAAACACTTAAACTGAAGTAAAAGACCGGAACATGTCATTGCTGCATACCTGTTGGTTTATCTTTACTAGTTCAAGGCTACCCTGGTCCAAACTGTATTACATGAATCATATTATAAGGCTGGCTTTAGTTTGAGTCCTCACTCAGCCAAAGCAGCAATCATATTATAGGGTAGTTGTGTAAATAAAGGACTAGAAATTTGCAGAATTAGAGAGTCCTTGGTGCCTGATGACTTCAAAGTATAACTCTCACAGACTGGATCTCTTCTAGAGCAATACTCTTGCTGGGAACAGCAAGAAGCTCTGGCTGCTTGAGTTAAGGGGTCAGTGCTGGGCTCTCCTTGCTGAGTCTGGAGTGGCCAGATGGGGGTCTGCCATTCCCTGGTGCAGAGCAAAAGGTTTGTGTGTGCAGGGGCTAACAACCCCCTTTCAGCTCTGGGAGGAAGGTGAAACAGATCTTCCCCAGCTGTGCTGGAGCTGTGTGCAGTGCCACTGGGGCACAAGGCCACTAATGTCCCATATGTGGATGTGACTGGCAGCGGGTAGCTCAGGAAAGGGCAGGGGAGCATCCTACTGCCTCTGGA
The DNA here is from genome assembly GCA_011801015.1 of Ardeotis arabs. Taxonomy (NCBI): domain Eukaryota; kingdom Metazoa; phylum Chordata; class Aves; order Otidiformes; family Otididae; genus Ardeotis; species Ardeotis arabs. The sequence goes on along the minus strand of JAAGAY010145352.1, from coordinate 78,393 downwards.
GAAACTGAGAGCAGGCAGAACCGTGAGCCCTCTGGAGTTCCTCCAAGAGCTCCTTCACCAAGGCCTGTGCCTCTGTAGGGTGCTTCCATGTTAAAAGGGAAATCTGTTTCCTCTGTCAGTGCCCTGACATGGTAGGACCAGGAGCGGGGAGAGGTGTTAGTGCATCGTGTTGTTGCTGGTTCTGCCATGGCTACTCTTTGGGGTCTGCCTGGGTCACTGTGAGTGTGCACAGGGTGCTCTACAGCACTTTGATGTTTAAGAGGAGCTGGTCAAAGTGAAAGCATGACAGAGGTAGGGCTTCTCTGTTCTAAAAACCACCCTAAGCCCCAACAAATCCAGGCACCTCAAAGTTTTCTCTGTGGTGCCAAAGCTTATAAACTACTGTTCTCCCTAGCCAAAGGTGTAAGGAAAGCTTCCAAGCATAGATAATTGCAATAGAAGTTGAAGGGAGGTATGAAAGGAGGCAGGAGGAAAAAACCTAATGCAACAAAAGGGAGTTAAACATCTCTTCTCCACCTCCTCCAAATCCCAGAGATAGAGGAGTAGATATTATGAAACAGGTTCAGTTTCTAGCAGCTTGATCTTTGCCTTTGTGTGCCCTTGGCTTTGTGTTCATTGATGTCCTGTTGGTAATTATCATTCTGTTGACACCTGTATTCATGATGACACCCCTATATCACATTTTCATCACAGTGTGAAATGTCGCTCTTTTTGCTTTTGTTTTTTTTTTTAGTACTATGAATTTAGCCCAGAATTGAAAAAAATACACACTTCTCACAGCACACAATGGGACATTCATAACCTTGCAGCTCAGTTACTGATCCTTAGTGCTTCCATCTCTCTCCTTCCTCCCACCCCTCTTTTTAAGCATACAAGGTTTTCCCTCAACAAGCTGATGACAGAGTAATTTCTTCAGGTCGATTGTTTGCCCCACATGGTCCTCTGGAGATCTTCATAGAAGTGGAGAGAAGCAGATCAAAAGGCTGCAAGAAAAAAAGAGACAGAGGATTGAAAAAAGCCACCATAAAGATCCTGCTCAGGTTTCAGTCTGATGATGAACAGACTTGTAAAGTATTCTGAGACCTGTCAAATTTTCCCATCTAAAGCACAGACCTATTTTAAAAAAGAATTTTCATAATGAGTGTTTCTTTACCCCCATCCACAGGCTCAGAGTATTTTCTGAAAAAGTTCTGCAGGGCAGAGGAGTTGAACACTTGATCACATGCAGGAGCACAGGATACATGGAGTACAGCTGACTCAACAGCTACAGGGAATTTGGGTAAGTGCCCACCATGTCAGCCAACTAGAACTTACTAAAATATTGGTAAATGTCAAATTATTAGTTACTTTTTAAAGAAAAATCTTATGTTATCACCTGTCAGAGGAATTTAACCTCACTGGGAAGTCTCAGTGGGAGTTTGTCAGAGAAGTAGTACACAGGGAATGGCTAATGAAAATAGGAATGCAAATTAGCATCCAACTGTGAAAAGAGGAAATATATTTTTTTGCAACTTAACTTTTACCTAAAGGTACCAAGGCCAGACTCACGCTATTAATGTGAGGGGAGGAAGGTTGCAAAACCCTTGCAGTGCTGAGGCTATCAATGTATGTCAAACCCACTAATTTTGTTTTCAGAAGGGAGACAATCAATTGCTTGAAGGAGACAATGTTATCCAACTTGTGGTGTCAGTCATCCTGTTCCCACAATCATTGCGTTAATGGAAGAAAATTTTGATAAGCAAGAGTTGTTATCTGACTTCACTGCAGTCAAATGACATGGCTTCGCTGATTGGAAATTATATTGTCTCTCGTAACAAAGGTGACTGGAGATGATAATTGCAGCACCTTTGTTTATCTTTAAAGTAATAATAATGACAATGTATTCTTGAATGAAGATAGCGGGGATTTGAAATCAAGTCTTCAGTTAAGCTGATGAACTGATACAGTCCAAATTGACATAGTTACTGTAATTGCTTTTTGTACTGTAAGGGGAAACTTTATCATGGTTTAAGAGCAGCAGAAGATAGGAGTGTTGGCACTGCTTACACGCTCCTGTTCAAAGAATGTTTTTATCAACGCGTGACACTGTTTTCTTTCAGCTAGGCCTTGAGCAGTATTCCTCAGGTTTGTTTTAGAGGATGTTTTGAAAATTACTTCAGATGTTAAGTCCAAAATGGTTATGAGAGGGAATTGAAACATGGTGAAAGAAATATCCATAAATGAATCTTTCATATTTCACAATAGAAATTATTTTCCGTGTTCTTTTACAATATAAATCAGTATAAGTGCTTCCTGATTTCACAGCGTTTATGAAATCTGTGGTATTACATACTTTCTTAGTCTGAGATATTAGCAGCATTTTTTACTGCAAATTTATTTAACTTTTAAGGATTAGATAAGGCTGTACTGTAGCGCAGCAGTGTTCTACAACTTTACTGCTTAATTTCTGTTCCTAAAAGTAGGGAAGTTGAAGTAATCATGATAGCATAAACTGTTGCTACTTTTTGTCAGGGAGGACTTATTTTACTGGTAACTTTTCAAACTGCAAACAGATGGCTACAGTATAATTTACTTGCTAGTGACATCAAGCATTATTTACTCAAGATTTATATTCATATTGCTCTCTTCAAAAGTGTAAAAAGAGTAATTAAGTAGAACGATACTCATTTAGATCTTTATCTGCCCATGTGACTGCAGGGCTCTGGGGGCAGGCAATAGGATTAAGAGCGTCTCATCACTTGATCAGTGTACTTGAATCCAGACCATGGTTAGAGGCAACTAAAGGCCGTTAGCATGCGATGACTCTTCAGTGGCCTATATCAAATGATTTGATAGTCTCTGTAAATTTGCTAGCTGATGAAACGCCTGTGATGATCAGTGTTCTGAGAAGGAAATCTGTAGACTGAATTTGCATGTGTTGAGGATGTATTTCAGCCTAGGAACAACCTCTTCATTCCAGGATTTAGGGACACTCTTTGTACATCCCCTGTACAGGGAACTCGACGTGACTGTTGCTTCTGTGTTTCACTCCAACATGATCCTGGGCTCACTTTAGTCTCTGTGCTTTTCAAATTGCAATGTCTCCACTAAAAGTGAAAGAGGAACACAATGTAAAAGAGCTGCAGGAGAGCAAAATTGGCCCATTTTTTCCCAGTATTGGATTAATTAGCCAGTGTCTTAAAAATACTGTAGTAGCGTTCATCACATTCATCACATATACTTATATATGTAGTAGCCAGTCTGTAGGTGGGTGCGGCATGACCGATGATTACTTGATGGTCGTTGTTTTGTAATCGGGGAGTTTTAACTACAGAATTTTTCCTTTTTTGATATTTTGTAGCTGAAGTGAGAACTTGAAAATACAAAATTATTTTTAGTTTAATGGTCTGAGTCAGATGTGCAGTGACTTTTAATAGGAAATCTCTCTGGTTTTAGTAGGTTTATATTCTTGGCATTTCTTGTTGAATCCATCTAAGTTGCATGAAATAATCTAACTTCTAACACACAAGATTAAAGAAATGCAGAACTAAGTGCGAAAAAGTCAAATTATGTGGACTTTAATGATTAAAAGGAGGTCTTGCTTTGTCAAGAACCTCCAAATTTAGACTAAAATGATCTTTTCAGATCACTACCATAGTCTCCAAATCTTATACTGAATTTCCTTTCTTTTTCTGAAGTGTCTGGCTGATGTTGATTTTTTTTCTGATGCAGTAGACAATATGACGAGTGTGAGAGTGAGAAGAGAATTTGTCCAAAATTCATTAATTCAGGTCCAAATCACTGACCATAAATAACTTCCTTCAGAGCCATTTTCCTCTCAAATCTGCTCTCACTGACAACGTTCTGCCCTTCGTATCTGCATGAATGTTCAGGGGGAAACAGTGGTTAATTCATGCAGGTTGGAAGAATGGAATGAAAATCCATCTTTTCTGAGACTCAGGGAGATGTGATTTTGTGCGTTTTTATATCTGGAACTTTAAGCTGATTTGTGTTTTCAAATTTTATTGAGGCATCTGTGAACTATGGAATTGGAAACATCATTTCAAACACAGAATTCTTAGCTTATCTCAGATACATATTTAGGTACTTTTACTGTATGATGGGACAGGATGGGCATGATTTGGAAAACACCAGCATTTCCTTAGGTGGTTAAAATACATGTCAGAAAATGAAGAAGAAAGATCTAAATATCCTATTTAAGTCATCTTTGTGGGACAGCAAAGCAAGTGTTCTGGCAATCTGTAAAGTAAAATCCAGCTGTTCTATCACTATGCATAAGTACCATAAATGTAATATGGAATGGGATAGGGGGAAGGTAGCACATTTGAAGAATATTAGTATTTCACTAGTGGATGTAGGAGAAGATAGAATAACTGATATTTAGCACGGAATAGCAGGTAAACAGTTTATTCCATGACTTCAACAGTCTTAACTGATTAAGTTTAAGTAGATCTAGTAAGTCAAGATCTCCAGCTTATTCAACAAATATTTGTTCAGGTTTTTTATACTTTAATATCTGTATTTCCCTAATAGCCTGTCTCCTTGCAAGCAGATATTGTGCTATTTTGTATAAATCTCTTGGAAATATTTAATATAGTCATATTCTTTGTTTGATCACTGTTTGTCTTCTTACCTTGTAAATATGCAGGTAACTTGGTTTCTTTTCAGACCAGATTAAAAAATCTCAGTGCATCCAAGGATTTGTTGTAACAATGAAGACAGACATGTATAATAAAGTACAAAGTTTAAAAGATTATTACAAATGTTTTGAATGTAGAGATCCCTTTTTACAGCTTATTAGCAGTATGGTACACTGATTAAATTTCCCTAGTCTTTAGAAAGGCAAAAGAACCAGTCTCAACTGGAGTTTTGCCTGTCCAAGGCTGAGATGAAGCTCCAGATGGACCTATACTAATGTGTATCTCTTTAAGCGCACCTTTTGCTCTTTTTATAGGTTGAAGAGCACTGCATGACTGTAAGGCTTCTATTTATTTACCCAACATACACATTTAATTCTTACTACCAATAATAAGATTCACAAAAAAGAAAGAGCTATGTCTTGGGGAACAAGATCTAGATTTTCAGCCTTTTGGTGTTCAGCAGGATTTAGAATGTTTATTTTACTTCAGTTTGTAAGCAAGCTATGGATTGCTTCCATATAAATATTTTGCAGTTTTGAGTTTCAGTTGCCCATGTAGCGTGCTGGTCAAAATTTGAAGTCTTTCAGGTTAAAGTCCAGTGATTTTGGTGTGGCTTCCTTTTGTGTAAAATTAATGCCTATTTCTCAGTCTCTTTGTCTTTTTATCCTGTGAAAGAGATTATTCTAAAAGGACCAGAAAATAAGCCAGAATTTTTTAAACTTTAGAACCAAAGCAAAAGCTCTGCATATTGTTTTTAAAAAAACTGTGCAAAAATGTATTCCATACTCTCATATTCCTTGGTCACTGTGGGCACTTGCTTGATTCACAAAACATCCTGTCATTGAGCTATGATTATCTGCATCAGGCAAAACTCCTGTTTGGTTCTGGTGGAAGTTTAAGGAGAGGCTCCAAGCTTTGACTCAATGTTTAATTACAAAGCTGATGTAGTATGGAGCTAATACATTACACTTGTTTTTAAATATCAAGAATTGAGTGGAAGTCACTAGGAAACACAGGTTGTTCTAGGGCCAAATAATTAATGCTGAAGGCAACTCTGTGCCTGACTATGTCTAGGCATTTAATGCATGCTCTTTATTCTGAAGTCCGCAACTGCTCTTTTTGTTCTGAATAGCTATGAGAGAGATTAGTTTACCTATTTAAAACAAAACTATTTCTCATTTTATGGGGAAAAAAAAATCAACTGTTGTTGTACATTCTGAGGTGCACTGATCTCTGTTCTTAGTTTTATTTCCTCCTATGTGTTAAATTATTATATTTGTTGTATTTCTGTGCTGTGTGCCCTCAAATACTGCAATTTTGGGAACATAGTCCCTTCACAGATTTAGCTCTGTTATCAGCTTTAGTCTTCTGTTTAGGAAACTGCTGACCTTTGAGACATATGTATGTGCCTCTGTGTGTATGTATTTATCATGTATATATGTGTGTGTGCATGTCTGCATATATATGTATTTTTTTCCAGCTTTGCAGGTCTTGATTGGTGTCAGAAATCAGAGAAATCTGTAAGAAGAGAAATACTGTGTTTCAAAATCTCAGCACCAAAGATTATCCACAAACAGGAAAATTTTATGGTTAAAATGTGTCTTAGTTCTTCGTGTCTCAGGTGCCTTTTTTTCCCTGTAATAATCCTTTTGAAAAAATGGAATTACCACCATTTAGTAGGCTTGTCTTCAAAACAGATACTGTAAAGATCCAAGTCCTATTTTATCTGCATTAGAAGAGCCAAGGAGAAAAAATGGAAGGCAATAGTGAAAACGTGATCTGGATAATTTGTAACAATGGGATGTGTAAGTTAAGAGACGATTCCACTGAAGAACTTGAGATAGAGAGGTATTCTTCTGTTTTTGTGGTTTTTGGTTGTTTGAAGGGTTTTTGGTGGTGTGTGGTTTTTTTTTGTTCGGGTTTTTTTTTTTAATTCACTGGGTTACTTTTAAATTATGGCAAATGATCTGCTGCATGTCTAGAAGTAGAGCGGTCTGAAAGATCTGACAGCTGGTACAGTTAACATACTTCACAACTATTCAGAACTTGAGTGCAGATGCAGAAGAAAATGTGGCAGTAAGGTGAATTTAAACTAAAATAACAAGGAATTATTTCGTCATGACAAAGACAATGAGAAGTACTAATTGAACTATATAATGATAACTTGAAAATATTTTTTATGAGTAAAAGTAGTAATTTTTCTATTCCATTTCTTGTAGAGACCTAATGTACAATACTAGAGAGCATTTAAGCAGTTACTAGATATGTATGAAAACACTTATAAATGTTCCACCAGCTTTATTATGTGCTTATCACATCTATAATTTTCTTTCAGAAGTTTTCATTATTATGATAACTCTTTTTTTGAAAGATCTATCCAGTCAGAAGGCATAAAGATCACCATATTATTTTGCAGAACTACCACACTCTACAAATGAAAAATAGAGAAAAAACAGTAGATTATAGGATGTTCTCATAAAATACAGGATGAATATTTGAAATAAGTAACATACTCAGAAGTCAGAACTGTCTCACAAATGAATTTCAATAAAAATGTAGGGCTGAATCAGTGAATGCTGTTCACAATGGAAATTTTTTTAAGATCTTTTCAGAGAGAATGGGTGAAGAAGAGAAATGAATGTCAAGTGATAAGAGAGGAAATCTTAACTTCTTCCAGTACCTCAAGGGGGCCTACAAGAAAGATGGGGAGAAACTCTTCAGCAGGGCCTGTTGTGATAGGGCGAGGGGTAATGGTTTTACAATACAGGGAGGTAGATTTAGATTAGATATTATGAAAAACATTTTTACAATGAGAGTTGTAGAACACTGGAACAGGTTGCCCAGAGAGGTGGTTGATGCCCCATCCCTGGAAACATTCAAGGCCAGGCTGGATGAGGCTCTGAGCAACCTGATCTAGTTGGGCTCTTGCAGGGGGGTTGGACTAGATGACCTTTGAAGGTCCCTTCCAACCCAAACCATTCTATGATTCTATGAAATCTAGGACTGCTTCTCCGTGGAACCTAAATTACTAAATTGACTGCAAAATGGCTTTTGCTTAAATCATAAACATCTTTACTTTGAAATTTTGTGTGCATTTTCTGACATGAACTTTATGAAAGCAGGAATAAAGGCTTTCTAAAATGGTAACACTTAAATTGAGGACTGCATATTGTGACTGCATGTTGCAACTCTTACCTCTTTGTACTCTTCAACGATATGCAGCATAGAACAGTAAAACCTGCAGTCACGATTCAGTGCTGAATATCTAGACAACTCTGGTTCAGCAGAGATTCATACCTTGATTATTTCAGGTTTCATTATGTAAGTTTACTCTAATTTTAGTACGTTGAAACCTGGATATGTTGGGCTATTTTTCTTTTGAATTGATTGTTTTGGAAATCTACGTGAACCTCAGGGTCTCTGAAATTATGTAATTAATCATGTTTGGTAGGTCTTTAAATCTGACTGTCTCTTTGTCTATATCTGGCCTTTAAAGCTCTTTTGTTCTAGTAATGCTTAAGATAATTGTCATGTGAACTTCTTTTCGTGTTAATGGAAATCCTGCACAGGGATTTTTATTGTTGTGTTGTTTTTTTTAATTTTTATTTATTTTTTTTAATTTTTTTTTTTTACTTTTACCCCCAAGTCAGGGGCAAGAACGATTCCCTTGCTAAATAGAAAGTACTGGACCTTGTTAGGAAGAGATCCTTGGGTGGGATGGGTGGAGGCAGAAACATTTGGAAGTAATATTATTTAAGTGACTATGACAGGAATTTTTGAGGTGATTTGGGCATTTCAGTGAGACTAAGTGCTACACTGGGAATGTCATAAACAAAACATGGTAAATCATGTAAATGTTAAGATTCTTGAAAGATGCTCAGCAGAGAAAATGGGAGACGAGATTTGAAGAACATAAAAGAGAATTCTTGGTACATCAGTGAAACCTGGTATGGATTTGTCAGTTAAGGGTTTTATAGATAAAAAGGATCAGATTTCCCGTGCAGTTTGTGTTGGCGTCTTTGGAATAATGAAAGTCATCTTACCAGCCAAATATGTTTGCTACTAGTCCAAAGAAGCACTGTTTTTTGGAAAGCACCAAGAGCTGTATTTCTCAAAAAAGGCTTAAAGAATTGCGTTCTAAGTTAAAGAAAAAAGACAAATATCTTCCACATTAATTTGCTTACTCTTGGATTATAAATCACCCTATTCCTGACACTTGCATATTACCTTTCTTTTTTTATACATGGAATTTTTATTTCATATTCGTGTACAGGCAGTAAGATTATGATGTTCCTGTTACTATTTTGATAAAACTTCTATGCTTCTTTAATTGGATGAGATGTTCAGCAGTATCAGTACAGTAAAAAACTTTTGGTTTGGATGCCTTATTCATTTGGGGGACTAAAGTTTTAGAAATTTCTGTTGAGAAATAAATTGCTAGAGGCCTTTAAGAACAGGCTGGAAAAGCAAGAATGGCTGCCTTGACTCTTGCTGAGGTGGGTGGATAGGTGAGGTTGGCCTCTCAGGGTGCTTTCTAGTCCTACAAGTCTTGAGAAAGGAAAAGTAACGCATGTTCATAAGTTATTTAACTGAAGTCAGCAGCAGTCAGCTCAACTGGTGATGTGGATCTGCATGTTGATCCATATGCAGATGAGTCAATAGCCAGAAAGCAAGTAGGGCATTATTGGTTGTGTTAAAATCTGACTTTTTCTGAATACGGCTAGAGAGCTAATGCTATAAATACTTAATGTCTTAATTCAGCTTTGTTCCATAGCAATCATCTCTCCTTCTTCTGAAACACAGCAGCAGAAGTTAGGATTAATAATTAAAATTCTAGAATTTCGTGTAAGTTCTGCTTTTCATCTAAAATAATAGCTGCAGCTTTGTCAGTGTCAACTTTCATTAAATTCTTTTCAAACAGGTTTGTGTTTTTTTTTGGTAGCAAAAAATACTGTGGCAGTTAGAAAATTGAAGTCAGATTTAGATCTTGGTAAATTGCCCTTGATTTATACCATTGTAATAGACATCAGAAACCAGCTCATATAAACAGAACAGTAATAGCCGTTTTATCGATGTAACTGTTGTATGAGCAGAGGTAAGGCTCCAGTATACTGGAGAAATGCCAATTTTCTGAAGGAAAAAAAAAGTTTCTTTAAAAATAAAGTATGAATTTTCATAATAAACAAACAAACCACCACCTTACTTCTCCATCTGAGAGTAATGGAGAGAGTAAAGAGATCATGAAAATATAGAGGTTTCATAGCAACCCAGTTAGAATTTTATTTTCTTTCTTATATTTTCACAATTCTTCATCAGCATTAGCTACAAGTACCGTCAACCTCCACAGGAATCTAGTGGAAAAGGAGCAGAGGATTAAAGAGTGCTTTCATTTAGAGTTTTGTATCTGCCTCAAACTAAAAGGAGGTTGCATTGTTGCTATAGGTCACACCTTGAGGAAGTTGTTCAGAACTTGCTAGCAAAACTGCTTTTGGATATGATAGCGAAAGTTATACTTGACTTACAAAACATGCATACTTAGCAGGAAGCTGACATTTCCAATTCTCCATTTTTATTCCATTTATTTCCAAGCAGAATTACACAGGAGTGAATGACTGGACATTTGGACATGCCTTTGACTTTTTAGTAGATTTTCTTTCAGTTTTTTGTTATAATTGGTGTGCCGACAAAGAACACTGAGGAGCGTCCTCTATGGGTCTCTCAACACAAGGCTTTAAATCCCAGATTTGTATACTCTGTGGGCCTGACAGCAGAAGCCTTTCTACTAACTTGAGTAGACTTTAGCTCAGTCTGCTGTGTAGCCATGAAAGGTCCAATGAAGAGTGAGGGTTTGTCTCAAATGTGTTGTCTCTGTGTGCTGTTGCCAGCCCTTCTCAGCAATGCACGGCAGCCACTTGCCATGCTAGATACAGATACATTTAGGTGTGCTGCATCTGTGGTGTTTACAAATGTTCATTGACTTGGAGAAAGGGGATGATCAGCATCTCTGTATCTATAGTCTTAGAGAAAGCAAACCTCCTAGATCTTTGAATTGCTCAGTTCTTGTGTAAGTGAATGGAGAGCATCGCTGCATTTGAGGTCCACATCAGCAGAGATACTTTCTAGGATCACAACATCTTAAAAATAATAACAAAAAAATCAGTAACACTTGGATTCATAGACAAAAAATGCCAATTCTTTTTTTTGGTAGTGCTAAATACCCCAGGTATTACACCTTGGAGTTTTCCTTCTAAGAGGAATAATTACTCAAAATGCTAGAAATTCATGTGTTCTGATCTCTAGTCTGGTTGCCAGATACAATTCAAGTAGAATCAAGTGTCTGTGCCAACTCTGTACATAAGCTCAATGCAATTGCATGCATGCTTCAAAGAACAGATTTTTGGCAACTAGATATGAACTGATTTTTATTCTTGGACCTTGAGTCTAAGAATTGCTCAGCAAGCAGTTTATCTGTATGATTTTCCAGGACTTGGCTAAAATAAAACTATTGCTTTAAGATACCTTTCTCAAAGAATTTTTGTACTGAAATGTCAAAAAAGCTGTTGGAGTTTAAATGTTTAAGCAATTCTAATCAATATCTTTTAGAGATTTTTTCCTTTTATTTGATATCATCCTTGAGTACCTTTTTTTTTGCCACAAGTTATGATTAAAAGCTGTAGAAGTTAATAGAAATTACACATTACTCAGAAGTACAGAAATGGGCCCTGCTGCCTGCAGCCTCCTTCCCAAAAGCTTGTGAGCTTTATCCTCAGTTCCTTTGCTGGAGACCATCACCTCCTGAGTGGTGAAATGCCTGCAGTAAGCATCTTTAATGCAATGAACAGATGTGTGTAATAATGACCTCCTGTTTTGCTAGGTTTTGCAATGGAACAGGTATGGTTACTGCTCCTGCTGACGATTAAAGTACTTTCAGTGACTGCTCAGTTCAATGGATACAACTGTGATGCTAACCTCCATAGCAGGTTTCCTGGTAAGTGTTTAATAGACTTTTTTCCTAATGGCTTCTTTATTGTCTTGGTTCAAAGCAGTGCTTATTTTTAAATACAGAACTTTAAATCTGTCTGAAGCCTGAGGTTAGGACTCTGCATTAAGTGAGTGCTAACTATCTCAGGAACAATGAAACTCTTCTAATGTTGCACTTCACTTTCTTCTTAATTGTGTGATGGGTCAAATTCAGCATAGTAGTAATGAATACAACTCTGCTCACCTCAGTGTGGTTTGACCTGCTTTTGCCAGAGCTCTGTCCTGTCCAAGAAATTAATTAGAGGTCGCATTGTTGGAAATGTTCTCTATAGATTTAAGAGTCTGAAACTTCTAACTGGGTTTTCTTTCGTGTTTTATCTGAGTAAGAGAATACAATTATGTCCTTTTAGTGAAAGAAAAAAAAATATATCTATTCTTGAGCAAAATGAAGTTGATGGCAAAATTCAGTTCCTGATTTCAATGTTAAGTACTTGGTTAGGGACAGGTGAAGCAATGGGATGTATCTATATATGATGTACACTCATGCTTCTGAGAAAATGGGAATGGAGTTGTTTCGGGGGACATCAGATGTCCATAGCTGTTAATACAATGAGAAATAGAAATTAAACTTCAGTCTTAGTGGCATGTTTATCAGGCTTTACTCTGATAAAAAATGTTTTTAGTCTCTTACATTTCTTTTCCTTCCTGCCTCAGTTGTTTATTGGACAGAATAATAATAATAAAAAAACCCATGAGTACTCGCTCGGTCGCATCTTGTGTTTGAGGTAGCAATTGAATTGAACAGTATAGTGATGAACTGTCAGTATAGTATTATGCTGTAATACCTTTGTGTTGTTGCTTTCTGAATAATAGTTTTTTGGTTGTTTTTTTTTGTGGTTTTTTTTGTTTTTTTTTTTTCAGGAAGCAGCAGCTCTTTTATTAAACCTAAGTCAGCAGAAAGCCTAGAGTCTGTTTCCTGTGTTACCACCACGCTGCTAGGTTCTTTGTTGAGATAAAGATTGATGTGAATATGAAGAGTAGAGAAATAAGACATGCAAAGAAGATCAAATATGTTGTGTCTATCTCTGACAAAATCACTGTTTAACTGAGTATTTAAGAAAGTACTCTGTTCTTCTTAGGTAAAAGTTTTATAGGCTTACCTCAAAAGTGTGGGTGGATTGTGCCCACCTGCCTCAGATTTACCTTTCATAGTTTTTTCATGTAATTGTTTTTCTGTTTCAGGCTTCTTGAGAGGATTGCAACAGCTAAAGGGGAGTTTAGATTCTTCTTTCTTTAATTTCTTTCTTTAAAATTTCTCTCTGGTCATTTCTTTTTTTTTGCACCAGCCCCTATGCCAAGGTTTTCTATCTGCAATGTGATATCTGTGAATTGAATCTAGCTCTTATTGTGGGTATTTAGGGGCCACTTGCAGTTCTGCCTCATTAAAAAAGGGTCATATTAGATTCCATGTCCGTAAAATCTTGGAGACTCAGGAGAAAATCTGTTTAGGTTACAAGTAAATGCTAATCACCCTGCACTGCCTGTAGGAGCTGAGAGTTGAGTCCTGCTCGCTCTTGTTTGTGATCTCAGGCAGTAAAGAATCAAAAGCTGGAATTTAATCAACATTTAGTGCTGATTTTGAGTACTAGGAAAGAAAAATAATTCTGCTTGTTAGCCATGCATTTAAGATAGAGGTGAAAAACAGAAAAAACATTTTGTCCCCAAATTTGACAGGTATTTTCAGTTTGCAAAAGGGACTGCTATGTAATGGGCTGGGGCTAGTGGAGCTGAGTGAGGCTGTTGCAGCTCTGTTTTCTGGATTCAAGAACCCCCGAAGATGGGTGAGAGTGCCTCTGCGAGGAGATAGGGCTTGCCCTGGCTATGCTTGGTTCCCCAGTGCTCGGCTCAGACTGTGGCTTTGAGGCTGTCAGCCTCGCTGTCTTCAGAGTTCAAATGTAAGAGGAGTGGTGAGAGAGGTCAAAAAGGAGAAGGTTTCAAAATAAGCATCCTCCACGCTGAGATACTGCTCGTGGAGCCTGGTGATGGATAAGACTTTTTTCCTGTTCCTTATTTGTTCCACATAAGAAATCTTCATTGTTTTCAGCTGAAATTTGAAACCTGGGGTGAGGATGGACTTTCTTGCTGAGGCCTGTCGTGTGTAGATACCAGACAAGCCATTGGGTTTTTAAGTAGTCTGCTCTTTTTTTTTAAACGCTGTGAAGAAAAGATGTCTTCAGCAAAGATGAGAAATTAAGCCTTCCTAAAGGAGCCTTGGAGCTCATCAATTTTTCATTTGTTTGTGCTTTTATCATTCTTTGCTTAGGTGACTCTTGCACAAGGATGGTGCTGCATAAATAGGATGATAAATAATCAGGCAGGACTTTCATTTCTGCAGTTTGTGGGTTTGTTTTAGAGTGTAGGTGTGCAGTAGTCAGCAGAGATTAAGGAAAAACCCTTGTATTTTGTAGCTTGAAAATTCTGTGACGTTTTATACCAAAAGCAAGATGTGTTCAAGAGAGTATGTAATAAGGTCAGATCCTGCTGTCCTTCAGAGAATTGCCTGGAGAAAAATGCTTTAGTTCTGCATTGCAGTAAAGCATAGCTTTTAGAAGGCTTTTGGGGAATGGAGCCATAGCAGTCTGGCTGTCTTCAGATAGGAAATGCACAGTTTTGATTCAGGGGGCTCTTGCTGTATGTACATACTGAGAACTTAGTAGGAGCTAAGAATATATTGCAGCTTTTCCACATACAGTATGCATTTTAATTCACTGTCAAAGCAGTGATTTGATCAAAGAGGAAGCTCATGCAGAAAAGCTGGTTTTGAACTACAAACATCTTTGCATGCCTCTTCTAGTGGAATGACTTTGTGAATCGTGTTCTGTGGCAGACTCTTGTCCTCTACAGGTTTTTCACTGTCTGCCCTGGAGTGAGTCTTGGCAATGTGTGGAAGGGTACCAGAGCAGAAGCAGGCAGTGGAGCTGTCGGCATTTGACTCATCTTGCCATGAGTCCATCCTTGATTCAAGATGGTCTCTGTTTCTGTAGTATCTATGTATCTCTTCAGCTTTACTCTGTTTTGCGTGCGACACCCCTGTGAGTACTGCTGACACAAGGTACTACAGGTACCTTCTGTCAGAAAGAGGCCAAGTGCTTTTACCCCTATGGAAACTCTGTGACAGAGGTCATTATATTTAAGGTCCCATCAGCTGGATGACCTAACCTTCAAACTGTTGCTCCTCTCTTACTCAGAAAACCAGAAGCTTTTACTGCAGAAATGCAAATATTTTTTTTTTTGCTTAAACTTATATATATATAGGAATATTATTTACCTTTCTAAATTCACAAGAAATCAGCTAGATGTTTAGCATCTAAAGGAGGATTAGATGTGTTTGCCCCTGTTTTCAGATTAATTTCTGAACAAATTGTGTTTTTAATTCCAGAATAGACTAATTTGGCAACAGTACTTACTTGTAAAGTCGTGGGCAGAAAAGGGTCCATCTGGAAAGGTCATTTGTCCTCCTGTATAGCACAAAGGTTGTTTTTGTACTCATGGTCTCATTTCCTTTAGTGTCAAATGAGAATTTTGCAAGTGGTAATGGTAGGTTGACAGATGAAGTAATATCTTGCCTTTTAAAAGGCTTGAAGTAAGTGATAAAGCAGCTCAGTTAATTTTATATTACATCCTGCAATTTGTTACAATCTGTTCATTGGTCCAAATAAGTGTAAAGATGCACTTTGCCATTTACCTTTTTGTAGTGTTCCCTCTGCCTTAGTATACCCTTTAAATGGATCACAACAGTCCTCATGTGGAGAATACCAAGGCATGCTGCTTCTTGATCTTTGTATGTTATGTTAGTGGAATTATGTGTATGTACAAACCAGGAGAATTTCATACCAAATCACTTCAACTCCTGTCTTGCCTCTGTCGTAGTTCAGCCCCAACCGGGACCAGACTACGCAGTCTCTCTCTCACTCCCCCCACCCTCCGAGAGAACAGGGGGAGATAATAGAAGAAAAAAGGCTCGAGGTTTGAGATAAGGACAGGGAGAAATCCTTAAAGTTACCATCACGGGCAAAACCAGACTCAACTTGGGGAAAACTATTCATTTATTTCTAGAACTAGCAGGATAATGAGACAGAGAAAGAAGATAAAAACCTCCTCCCCACCCCTCCCTCTTCCCGGGCTTAACATTATCTCTACCACCTTCCCCCCCTGAGCGGCACAGGGGGGAAGAGGGAATGGGGGTCATGGTCAGTTCATCATGCGTTGTTTTACACTGCTGCTTCATAGTTAGGGGAAGAACTCCTCACATTCCTACCCTTCTCCATTGTGGGATCCCACCCATACGCCACAGTCCTTCACGAAACTGCTGTGGCGTAGGTCATCTCTTCCATGGGGTGCAGTCCCTCCAGAACAGCTGCCCCAGCGGGCTGTCCACAGGCCACAGCCGCCTTCAGGCATCCACCTCCCCCAGTGTGGAGTCCTCCACAGGCTGCAGGTGGATCTCTGCTCCTCCGTGGACCTCCATGGGCTGCAGGGGGACAACCTGCTCCACCATGGTCATCACCACAGGCTGCAGGGGAATCTTGGCCACGGGCAGCATTACTCCTTCCCCTCCTTCTTCACTGACCTTGGCGTCTGCAGCTGTTTCTCTCACAAGAAAAGCTCTTCACAACAAGCAGGCAGACTCCTCTCAGAATCTCTTCACATCATCCATCTCCTCTCCTCTCCACTTCTTGCAGCTGGGCTGGGCAGAGTTGGGCCCAGTTGGCTGCCTGGCGAGAGGCCAGAGGGTGAGGCCTGCGAGGCCAGTGAGGCCTGCGCCTCCCCCTCTGCGCCTCTGCCCCCTCTCAGCTTCTTCACATCTTCTCTTCTCTCTTTTTTTTTTCCCTCTCCTGTTTTCCCCTTCTTAAATACGTTATCGCAGAGGTGTTATCACAGGACATTCTGCTACCAATTGGCTCGGCCTTGGCCAGCAGCAGGTCCGCCCTAGGCCCGTCTGAGTCCACTGAACAAAGGGGAAACACCTTCTAGCAGTGTCCTACAGAAGCTGCCACCTTAGGCCCCCCCTCACTAAACAAAACCACACCACCTCCAATCCCTTTCTGCCCAAATTTACATCCAGTGAGTAACACTTACCACCACATTAGCTCAGGACTGAGATTAGCCTGTTATTTCCTGCACTTGATTGTTTTGGTTTTAAGGCCACCATTAAAGCTGTCTAAATTAAACTGCTTGTGCTCCTGTACCACGAGGGGAGAGCTAGTTCATTGTAATGGAGACTTCGTTTCCTCTCTGTTGTGACAATGCAGTGAAACAATTCATTTCGGCAAGCTTAACGGTATAGTATTGACTGAAGTTGTTCTGCAATTTTTAATAGCACTTAATCTGTAAGCAGGTGTAATAAATGAGTTGTTATAAAAAGGAGTAATGTCTGTGTTTAACATGCTGTATGTCTTTCTGTAAAGCATGAGGGGGAAAACCCAAAATAGCCCCCCCAATCATCTATAGGCAGAGAGGTGCTTGCAGAAAAGCTATGTTGTAGCTCTAAAGCAAAACAAACTGTTGCCTGTGCTTTTCCATTCGAGTACATAAAAATTTTCAGAACTTTTGAATAAAAGGTCAAATTCATCCAAGATGGTTTTTTGCTGTTGTTCAAAAATTGATCAGTTGTAACAATTGCTGTTTTCTAGGTCTTTTGTATTGTCATAATGTACAGAATGAAAGATTGCAAGACGCATTGTAGTATTGATCATTGTCTTTCAAGAGCCAACTGATTTTTCATTAAAGCTAAAGTTGATGGTTCTTTGAAAAACCCTCAACTTTAAAGATAACATAATAAATTGCTCTGATATGCTGTTGATTGCACTTCAAAGTCTGCACAGCCTGAGACTGTGGTCTTGTACAAAGGGGACTCCAGACAACCTCAGACAAAGATACTCGACTTCCATGCCAGAGAGGGCTGGAAGGCAGAGCTTGGCCTCCTGAGTTCCTCAAAATTGCTGGAAATTTCTGTTCTGGAAGGGGGCTATTTAATCAGACTCCAAATATTTAACCACTTGCTGTTTTCCACTCTGCTGGAGTGCTTCTGTTTGTGTTCATGCTACTGAATGATTTGCTGGGGAATTTTGGAATCATGGTTTTGTTGCATGGTAGACTACGTTACCGTATTAATTCTTGTTTTTTCTTTAGTGAAGCTGTAGAGTCAAATCTGTTCTTCAGAAAAATGCAGTTCTGACCTTTATATTCCAATATTTTACTGTAACAGGATTCTGAAAATTGATTTGATCAGAACTTACAACACTAGACTAACTGCTACAGTAATTATATGGAGGTTAGTTGAAATACATCTTCTTACAATGTCTTCCCCTGTATTTTTCTTGCAGCTGAACGAGATATCAATGTTTTCTGTGGTGTACAGACAATTACTATGAAGATAAATTTTTGCACAGTTCTCTTCTCTGGTTATTCTGAGACGGATCTGGCACTGAATGGGAAACATGGGGATGCCCACTGCAGGGGTTTCATTAATAACAACACCTTTCCAGCAGTAGTCATTTTCATCATCAATCTGAGTACTTTGGAATCCTGTGGAAACACTTTAGTGGTAAGATAAAGTCAAAGTCAAATTGTAGCATGGCTGTTTATGCGTAGGATCAAGTGAATGGCCTTGACAGCTTTGTATCTTTTACAGATTATGTTTATATTGTCTTGCCCAGCTAGCAACGTATTGCATACATCAAAGAAAACCAGAGAAAGTCAGTAATTTGTAATCTTGATTGCTAATGAGAAAATGTGGTGGGACACACATTTGTCCTCTGATTAGAATGCACATTTTTAATTTTAATTTTTTGGGGGGGTTGAAAAATTACTTTTCCAAGCCATTTTTAAAACTCTTGCTGAACATGCCTTAAATTTTGCTGAAACTTTTCAAATACCCACTTGAAAAATGGAAGTAAAATATTTTTAAGAGTGAGTTAGATGAGAGTTAGTCTGGGTATCTACTTCTGTGCTCTTGTGAGAGGGGCTTGCTAATTGACTGATCTTGTAGGCTCTGCAATAAGGCAGTGACTGAATGTCTCAGGAGGGGGGCCAGAGGGCCCAACCCACAGTAAACACCTCTGCTAGAAGTGCCTTGAGGTCTTGCTCCTCCTTGGAAGATCTCAGCTCAATGTGGAACTGCCTGGCAACAAACTGCAGTTTTCATGTAAACTTGGAATGTTTGACACACACACACACACACACACACACACACACACACACACACAAAAGGCTCTCTAACCTATACACTCAATTAATGACAAAAAAAGTCAAGATATGGGACTGAAATTCAGACTTCTATGTTCAGATCTGATCTCTTAGTGCACAGCCGTTCTGTGCTATGGTGTTTTGCCTGTTGGTGTGACTTCGGTGTCTACATTTTATGTTGCTGTTTCATGCATGAATAATGCACATCTTTGTACAACTGATGACTAAACCTAATCCTTAGCCGTGGGTGAGATTTGGAACCAGAATCTGATCCGGGAGTCTGTTTTGTGCCAGTATAATTTCATTTTCTTCAGTGAAGCTATCTCAGTCTGAATGGGGGAAGGGAGGGAGGTCAGGTCTCAAATCTTCTAAACGATGGGAGAGGAGTTTGTATGTACAGTTTGTATGTATGTCACACTGTACAAGCAGTGATGACTTGTATCAATGTATCTATGAATAAACAAGTGTAAAATTGTATTCTTTTTAAGGCTTATATTTTATCTGGAATTTTTACTTGCACTTGATACTTGCCAGTTTCTATAACCTCCCTGTTTTCTGTTGCTAATAATTTTGCAAAACGAGGCTGAAATGTTCAGTGTGCTCTGTGACCTATTTGCCTCAGACAGAGTTTTCTTTTAAAATTTCAACAAAAAAAACAGTTCAGGAAGCTCAAGATTCTCTTTTCCCATATTCCATGAAAAGCTGTAGCACCTCCATGACTTGCAGTAGAAGAATTTGCCAGGAAGTAACTTTTTCCTGTTCCTGTGGAATTGGTCACATTGTAAACACCCTGAACTTGCTATTTCATTATAATTGTAAGAGCTTGAGGTTTAGAAACAAAAAAACCTGAACAGTCTGGTAAGTCCAAATAATTGAAGCTCTCCATGAAGCTCCCCATAAGGCTGTATAGAATACAAAGACAAAGTAACAGCTGCTAAAAATATAACCAAAAAATACCCCTCATCCTCTCCTGGTTAATGCATGCTGTGCCACAAACAAAGAGGATAAAGGAGCAGGGAGTATTTCTTATCATATTCCCCACACTGGAATAGTACAATACCATGCATTTCTTAGCTGTTTCACAGCAAAGACCTTCAAAATAATTTTCAATAAAAGTGAAGGAAAGAACAGTTCAGGCAGAACTCGGGTAAAACCCAGGTCTGTCTGTAATAGAGCAGACACAACTTATTTTTTTGAGGGGTGGGGTGGTGAGGAAGCTAAACAGAGCTGTAGTTGACTATACTACCTTAGTGCTCTAGCCTGTGTTTTTTTTAGGCAAGGAATAGATCCTAGGAAATTTGATTTTCATAATTTTCCTGCCATTTAGCAAATGATTAGGTATACTGTTGGCAAAGTGCCTTGACTGTATCTATCTTCTAGCTGTTTTTTCTGTAACCAAAGGAATTGAAATACCTGCCGTGTATCCTGTGCTACTTAATGCAAAATGTTAGAACTCATGTGCACCTCAGGATGTTTCTTTCATAATGAAACGCCTTTTTAAGAAACTGTGTATTCTAAAGCTACTGAAAGCATCTGTTTTGCTAATACAGTTATACAAAAGAAATGCTACAGTGGAAGTCCAGTGCCATGCTAATTGTCCTTATTGTATATATGCCTACTGAAAAAGTAATTTGTGACATTTGTCTGCTGTTTTCAAACCACCCCCTTATTCAGATCAGTAGCTATAGGTGGAGGGACGCTGGGCTGTTCCTAGGAGGAAGGGAAGTCCTTCAGCTTTCTGGAGAGCTGCATGTTATTGCTGGTTCTGCACACTGTGAGCCTAAGCAACAGAGGTTAGCACATGTCCAGGGACTGAGTTAAGGTTGCATTGGCGTTAAGGTTGCATTACTTTTCAGGTCTTGCATTTCTGACAGTGTTTCTTTGCACATAGTTTGTAATTTAGATTGAGATGCATAATGTAGACAACAACAACAGACTCAAAGTTTAGCTATTTGGCTTGTATCTGATTACAAAGTACGTTAGTTTTGATGTGTCAAAAACAAAGCTCAAGAGTGACAGAGTATTGTTTCTGTGAATGAAATTGCTTGTGTATTGACTTTATTGCATATGGAAGCTCATTTTAAGCTAATATTTTTTTTTTTTATCTGTAATAGAAAAGTTCCTTCAGCTTTTCCCAGTAAGTAACATGAATTCACTGGGAATACTTAGGGAAAAAAAGTACCTACCAAAAAAAAAATATATCCAAGACTCATCAAATTGTTTCAAATGTTCCTCAGGTCTGTGTTTTAAGAACAGAGCTATCACTTGTGAACGGTATATACATGATTTCTGGGAGGTGAAAACAGAACAGAGGGAACATGTTATTAAACTAAATTAACTTTTGAATGATTTCCTGAAGGTATCTCTGGGTAAATTATGGGCTACAGCATCAGTGTCCTTTGGTATCTTTTGTTCCACAGTTAACTTTCTAACAACAGTAATTTTCTATCTCCCTCAATAGGTATCCTCAGGTCGAGGTATCAATGCTTATGGAAATACCTCAGTGGTACAGATAGGCAATGTTTCGGGCTATATTGATACACCAGACCCACCAACGATTATTAGCTACTTGCCTGGGCTTCTGTACAAATTTAGCTGTAGCTATCCGCTGGAGTACTTGGTTAACAATACTCAACTTGCTTCGTAAGTGTGCTTTTCATTTGTATGTGTTTCATTTCCATGTTTGTGTAAGCCCATATGTATGTGTACCTAAATATATGCATGCCATAGCAGTGTTGTCAACATAGTGTTTTTTAGTTGTACAAGAGACAAGAGAAAGGAAAAAAGCACTGAAAGAAGAGGTGATGCAAAAAAAAAAAATTGTAGCATCATTGTATGAGATAATATAGTTTTTGAAGAGCTGCCTTTATAAAGAGAGCCTTAAATAATCTAGAAGTTGACTTAAAATTTAAATGTTCTGATGACAAAACGGTAGCAGAAAAAAAAATGGATTTTTTTTTTGTGAAATAGTTTGTAAGCATGTGAATACAGAGTACAAGAGAAAAATATTTTCATAAGTAAACCTTGTACAGCCTGAAAAGAGGATTCTTTCTTGTCACTTTGACTCTCTGCTAATTATTTTTCTAATTCATGTTTTCAATAGTGTCCATTAGTTTCTGCATAGTTAAGGTTCTGTAAGTGCTCCCATTATAAATTCCTATTTCTGAATGTATAACCCAAATTTATAAATTAACTCCTTGTGATATAACTGAGGCTTTTTTTTAATGATAAAAAACACTGAGGTATGTGAAACACACAAATAAGATATCTATCTTCATGATGGTTTTTGATTTCTGGTTCTGTTGTAGGTCATCAGCTGCTATTTCTGTAAGAGAGAACAATGGTACATTTATCAGCACTTTGAATTTATTGCTTTACAATGTGAGTATAAAGCACAGTAGTATGACCTAGGCTAAACTAGTGATAGAATCATAGAATGGGTTGGGTTGGAAGGGACCTTTAAACATCATCTAGTTCCAATCTCCCTGCCATGGACAGGGACACCTTCCACTAGACCAGGTCTCTCAAAGCCCCATGTAGCCTGGCCTAGAACATTTCCGGAGATGGGGTATCCACACTCATAGTGAGGAATTTCTTCTTTAATCTAAATCTACCCTCTTTCAGTTTAAAGCTATTACCCCTTGTCCTATCACTACATGGCCTTGGCAAAAGTCCCTCTCCACTTTCTCGGAGGCCCCCTTTAGGTACTGGTAGGCTGCTACAGGGTGTCCCTGGAGCCTTCTCTCCTCCAGGCTGAACAACCCCAACTCTCTCAGCCTGTCCTCATAGGAGAAGTGCTCCAGCCCTCTGATCATCTTTGTGGCCCTCCTCTGGATTCGCTCCAACAGGTCCATGTCCTTCTTATGTTGAGGGCTCCAGAGCTGGACACAGTACTCCAGGTGGGGTCTCATGAGAGCGGAATAGAGGGGGAGAATGGCTTCCCTTGATCTGCCTTCTGCTCATGCTTCTTTTGATGCAGCCCAGGATGTGGTTGACTTTCTGGGCTGCAAGTGCACGTTGCCAGTTCATGTTGAGCTTCTCATCAACGAGCACCTCCAAGTCCTTCTCCTCAGGGCTGCTTGCAATTCATTTTACGCCCAGCCTGTATTTGTGCTTGGGATTGGCATGACCCATGTGCAGGACCTTGCAATTGGCCTTGTTGAACTTTGAGGTTTGCACGGGCCCACATCTCCAGCCTGTCAAGGTCCCTCTGGATGGCATCCCTTCCTTCCAGTGTGTCAATGGCACCACACAGCTTGGTGTTGTCAGTCAACTTGCTGAGAGTGCACTCTATCCCACTGTCCGTGTTGCTGACAAAGATATTAAACGGCACTGGTCCCTGTACCGACCCCTGAGGAACGCCACTTGTCACTGGTCTCCACTTGGACATTGAGCCATTGACTGCTACTCTTTGAGTGCAACCATCCAGCCAATTCCTTATCCATTGAGTGGTCCATCTGTCAAATCCATGTCTTTTTGATTTAGAGATAAGGATTTTGTGGAGGATGGCGTCAAATGCTTTGCACAAGTCCAGGTACACAGTCCAATTCATCTCTGCACTACATGGATGCAAGCTGGAACAGCAGAGCAAAATGTAGACAAGTCTTCATTATTTGCTAATCCTTTCCCACAGGAAAGAACACACAGTCTTTTTGTCCTGTATTTATACAGTTCCTCAATTTACAGCTCCGACTTTCAGGTTGTAGTACCGCATAACTAATTAGTTGTACTAACAGTAATTATACTCCAGATTGCATACTTGTGTTTGCATTTATTATTTTTATGTGCGTTTGTGTGTACAAATTACTATATATATGTCTCCTATGAGGACAGGCTGAGAGAGTTGGGGCTGTTCAGCCTGGGGAAGAGAAGGCTCTGGGGAGACCTTACAGCAGTCTTCCAGTACCCCAAGGGGGCTTAAAAGAAAGATGAGGAGAAACTTTTCAGCAGGGCCTGTTGTGAAATGACGAGGGGGAAAGGTTTTAAAATAGAAGGAGGTAGATTCAGACTGGGTATAAGGAAGGAATTCTTTACAATGAGGGTGGTGGAACACTGGCACAGGTTGCCCAGAGAGGGGGTGGATGCCCTATCCCTGGAAACATTCAAGGTTGGATGGGGCTCTGAGCAACCTGATCTGGTTGGAGATGTCCCTGCTCCTTGCAGGGGGGTTGGACTAGATGACTTTTAAAGGTCCCTTCCAACCCTAACCATTTTATGATTGTACTGATAGAATTCTGTAAAAGTATTTCAGACCTGTTCCCTTAGCAATAAACTGTAGCACTTTTGCTGGGGTATTTTTATGTTCAAGACTTATTGGAGTGTTTTGATCATCTGTAATTGTAGTGAGGGGGTATGGGTTTTGTTCCAAATATATAGCCCACTGCACTTGTTGCCCCATTATGTGGACTTTCAAGATCTTAAGGGTTAATAATTTTAAAAGCTTTTGACTAACACTTCTTCAATATGTTTTAGATAATTTAACTTGAATATGCATTATGGTAAAAGCTTTTACTACGTAAATACAGATGATGACAGTAAAACATGAAAAATGCACGGACCTCTGCTTAACATTAATCCCTGAAATGATATTTTTGTGTTGATTAAAATTTTTATTCATACATTTTAAATACCTGATTTAAATATCAATTTTTCAATCTATCAAGCAACATTTTTGTAAATTATGAATCTGATTTTTTTTTCGTTATTATTCATGCCATCGTGACGCTGAGTTAAAATTCATGCAACTGATTTAAAAGTCAATACTTTATGCTTTGAACATCATGAGCTATAAATATTGTAACAGGACATTTTCCAAAGGCATGCTTAAAAAAAAGTCATGTTTGTTTGACAGAGCAAGGCTCCAAATAACAACCTATAATCTGTTAAAATGAAGACTATACTTCTCTCGCTTTTAAATAAACCTGTGACCAAAAAGACAAGGCAGGGTGAGGGTAGCCAAATTTCTCAGTCAGGACAAGCATTGACTGCCCTGTTTGCTGCCTTTCAGGGCCCAGTTCTGCACACAGTTGGGTATAATTGCTGTTGATGCTTTTACTGAGTACGTTTTTTTCCTCAAATACCACGTAACAAGATAGGCTTTCATCCTCTGCACTCCAGTGAGTTTACAGTTTGACCATGAACGGTGGTGTCTTACCCTTCTGATTTCAGTCTTATTACTCTCTCTAGCGAGTAGCACTAGCATGGGTAATACTGCCAAGGCTGGTGGATTCAAGTGATGGATGTGCCGTTCCGGTTCATCTCCTAGGGCAGGGTGTACACACAGACAGCTTGTGGATTGCCTGCAGTCTGCCTGGTTGGGAGTGCTTCTTGGGACACCCGTGGTCTTGTGAGCTCTGATGCTGTGGGCCCACTTGATCCTTCCAAAGAGTCCTGGTTTTGGGAGGGGCCTTGAGGGTCCTGTCCACCCTTGGTATTGGTGGGGAGTTGTGTACAGATGTGGCCCTTGACTGCGAGCAGCTGTGTTTTCAAACTTTAGCTGTTATTTCCTAACACTGACTCTTCATCTTCTCAGCTCACCTCCATTTTCCATCAGAAGGTGATGTTTACATTTACTTTGTGATGTTAGTGTGTGTTATCGTTGGGAAAGACAAGAGGAGCCTTTATAACAGACTCAGAAATAGTTTAATAGCAAAACATTTAATGGGCTTTCACAGAGCCTAAGTGGTTATGTGCTCTTAGGCCTTCCTGGATGTGTTTGTCTAAATGAATAAAAAATACTTTTTAAGAAGAGAAGAACAAATATGGAATGCAATAGTGAGGGACTTGCCGTAAGCTTTTCAATCAGTTTGCAAAATGTGACAGAGCTATGTGTTAAATGTATAATTTTTAAAGAAGGCAATCTTACCTGATCTCACTTGCATGGATCTTCAAGGACTTGTTCTGTGTAAGTCGCAGAGCTGTTCTGTGTATGTACGTGTATGTCCCAAGGCCTCTGATGCTGCCAAGAGTGAATATTGGGTACACTGTGAATTTTGGCATTGTTCCCTTTGAAAAAAATCCTTGATTTATGTGCTTAATACTTCTTGGTGCTGTCGGTTGCTGCTCTTGTCTGCCACAATGAACCTGGTCAACAAAATTTTTCTTAAATTTTGAATGTTTCAACTTCCTTATAAGTGGTCTCAACATGCTGAGTCCCTGCGCTTTTTCTGGATTAGCAACCTATTTAACATAGGTGACTTTACCAGTAAGTATATTTTGATCTGCTGAATTGATGTCTGTCACTGAGATCTGTTTCATGGCATTGTTGCTAAAATGACATTGGTGGTTCAGCCTTTGAACAAGAAACCAATAAAACAGCTATATCTATTTAGTAGTATAGGAGGAATTTGTTATACACAGCTTTCTTGAAACATGTTTTTAAAAAATACTAGAATTTAAATGAAAATGTTACTTGTAGTCTTCAACAAACTGACTTCTACAGAAATTACATTTTGCATAATGGAATGTGTCTCTTCTCCAAAACTACAGCTTAGACTATATAAAACCCTGTGGCATTGCTATCTCCACTAAATCAAATAAGCTTAACAGCCTTTCCCAGGAAAGGGCGCACTGTAACAACTCAGTTAAGCTCCTCTTTTAGAAAGCCACAGTAGCTGCTACCTTTGCCTTTAGGCACTGGGAGACTTGCTGAGATGTCAATGAATTATACTTTTTCTTTAATCAGCAATCCAACCACTTCATAAAATCATAAACAGATTACCCAAAACAGTTGCATAGGATAAGGTAAGTCAAGTGTTGTTGGTCTTTGCGGGCAAACTTGTAAGCAAATGCTCTGGCACTGCTTTTTTGCTTCTTCCCTTATGGAGGACAAAGTAAATGATTGTCCTATATAGAAAGGTCAGGCAGATAGATGTTCAGTCTGGGATGCTGATGAGTTGTTACAGTGGGATTTCTAATATACTGAGGCAACGTTTGTTTTTCAGGATTCAACCTACAGCCAGCAGCTCCTTATTCCAAGTGCAGGTTTACCTTTGAAAACCAAAATATATGCAGCTGTAAAAGCAACCAACCTTGATGGCAGGTACTATAAAGGATGTTATTTCTTGTCTTGCTTGCTATTCAGCTCTTGATAATGAAAATTTTTCTGATTTAGAAGCAACTGTCTTTCGTCATAGACTTTGATATGTCAAAATAATGGTTTATGTTTGGTAATCACTGCCCTTAGCTGGAGAGTATCAGCTCCTTGTTGGTGAATGCATATCTTGCTGCTGTCCTCACTGTGAAAGTTTCCCTGAATTATGCTTTAAATTCTGTTGCTATTATTTAAGAAAGGGCCTCTGTAAGATCAAGTGAGAAACTCTAGGGCTTTTAAAAATGGGATGATTTTGATTTCTGGGCCTGTGTGGACGTGACTTCTGAGAGGCAGTATATAATGTGTGTTGGTATGGTGGTTGATTTGCATGAAGCCAAATGATTTGGTTTATAGTATTCTGCTGCTATGCTGTGCTGTTTAGTTTTGGAAGTCCTGGAAAGAAAGAGGTGATATATTGGGAATGCAGGATGACTTTTAGATGACCTGTTAAATCCAGTAACTCAGCTTCAATGTAACAGCCTGCATTATCAGTTAGTACGCTTGCATGTAGTGTCTTTTAATCTTATCTCACTTGCTCTCCACCCCTACTCTTGAGCTGCCAGTTCCCCTCATCTATCACTTTGCTCCCTGTGCAGGTGGAATGTTTTGATGGACTACTGTTACACCACACCATCTGGTAATCCTAGCGATGATGTTCGATATGATCTCTTTTTCAGGTAGGTCCTGTGCAAACCCAATGTTTTGTGGATCCTTCCTTTGAAAAGCAGTTATAAATCTCTCCAGTAGTGGTGTTCTAAACTGCCTGGAAAGTCTAAGCAATATTAGCAGTGAGGACCGAGGTCTGGGTTTACAGATAATGTGTCAAGACTTATCTTGTTTGTGAATATAAACACAGAAGCAAGTGCAAAGCTGTAAGAATTATAAAGGTAGAGAAGCATATATCTAAAATGACTCTACCAGGGATGCCATAAACACCCAAACTGAATGACTAAAGTGGCCTTTATCTTACCAAAGGAACCATTATGGTGAATGACAGTGATATAAAACGTCATCGACTCCAGTTCAGGAAAGCAGTTAGGCAAATGATTAAAGATAAATAGATGCTCCCGCTTCTAGTCCTGGTAATAACATTTATTTGAATTGCAACTTTGAAAAACACCTTGGAAATATCTCAGATTAAATCTTATCAGTGACGGTTGCTGGAGAGATACTGTCTGCATTTGGAGTTACTTGTCTGTATTGGTTAGCATACCTGATTACTTTTTGCTTCAGTTTTCAAATTTCTTTGGGTTTTCAAGTTTCTTTGGGCACTGGAGTTAAATGGTACCTTGGTTATAGCTGTGATGTTGCAAAGCAACACAATGTTTTTGTAGGAATGCCTTTCAGCACAGGACTGTGCAGCCTAGCAGGCAGATTGTGGCTGCCCATGTTGGACATTAGGGCACTGTGTTCTTTTCCAAGGAGCTAAAGCACTGAACTTGATGCTTAGGATATCTTATTCTCAGCTAAGAGCTTCAAAATGCTAATCATACAGCTGCTCAACCTAGTTTTAATCTTCTCTACAAAAACTAGCTGTGACAAGGACCCGCAGACAACTATAATTGAAAATGGCAAGAGCCAAATGGGCCGGTTTTCCTTTGAAGTGTTTCGTTTTGTGAAGCACAAGAACCAGAAGATGTCTACGGTCTTCCTTCACTGTGTGACAAAGCTGTGCAGAGCAGATGATTGTCCCTTTCTTGTGCCAGTAAGTTTCAGTGGACAGAAGTTGTTGTTAATTATCTGGTATAAAATAAGCACACTGGAGTTATTCTGCATCCAAATGCTGTAGAAGTTTGGATGGCACACACAAAAGCGGCTTGTAGAGTCTGAAGTAGGAATGTTTTTGTGTCTGAAGGAATGTGAAACGACAGATGAAGTATAGGACAATGGATATTGTCATGCAGAGATAGACTAATACTTGACCTGCAAAACAAAGGTTGTTGAACATGTGAGAAATGACCTCTTTGCCTTTTGGTCCTTAATCTTTAAAAGTAACAACTCTAAGACAGCTTCAGAGCTGATATTCTTTGTATAGCATCTAAGAAACAAGGTATCCACAGTCATAGTGGATGAATAGAAATATCTTAGAGTAGAATTTATGGACAACTTAAAGCTATATTAAGTGCCATTATACTGAAAAGGGAAATTTGAAAGTTTCTGACAGTGGAAAAAAAAAATAACTACATCCCCTGCAGTTTATTACCACTTCCCTTATAGTTTGGAAACCGCTGTTTTGTTGAAGTTCATGAAGTTATGTGAATTGAAAAATTATTTAATTTTAGGAGTGTCAGAAACAATATATTTTGGAAATGGAAACATTTAAATAAGCATATAAACACAGTGTGTTCTCTATCGATGCTATCAGAATGCAGTATTGTTTCCTACTGAATGACTTACCATTTAGAATTTTAAAATGCTATCAGTTCAGTATACTTGTGACATTTTGTACATTATTTTGCACCTTTATGTTGCAGTTTTAAATAATTCATTGGTTTTATTGAATTTATATTCTGAGATTTTTGAAGTTTTTCACAAGAAGTTGGAACTAAAGAAATGCTCTTGGTTGAAGCACACTTGAGTTCCCAAGATTAAGGCAGATGATAAGTTAGGGGTATTAAAGGTGGATTCCAGACGATAGAGTGCTGGGGATTGTTTTAATGTGGGTCATTGCCATTTGGAACTCCATGGAAAATGTGTGGACTTTAATTTGAGAAGCTTGCTAGAATAGGAATTGTAGCATGTTGTCTATCCCTAGTCAAGCAAAACACATTTGTTGGGGGAAACTGTCTGTAAACAAAGCTTTGGGAAATTAACTATTGAAAATTTAATATACTCTAAAATGGATCTTGTACACAACAGCAATGTAGTTCTGTAAACAGACTGAAGCAAAATACAATGGGAAGCAAGGCATTTATAAGATATGCTTCTAGGCAATATTGCAGCTGTTTTTATGGCAAAGTAATTTAATGCATGCTAAGAAATAAAGTTGTAGTATTGCTTATAAAAGAGTTTACATTAGAGGGAAGCACAGAAGGACAATAATTCCATTCTACTCTGAAACTGTGATTGTTTTGATTAACTGCTCAGATTTGCAGTAACAGAGAAAGAAGAGACGCTGGTGGGAGGACGACTTGGAGCCCTCAGAGCACCTCTGGCAATGCTGTTATCTCTGCTGGCCCCATCATTACAAGGAGTGGTAGGAATGAGCAAACTTTTTCTATGAACTGCAGAAATTTCAGAAACGAGGGGAAATGTTTTGCAGTTTAATATACGTTTTCAGTGACTTAGAGAAAGGATGGATTCTCCATGAGTTTGGGTATTTTTTTTTCCCTGCCGTTGCAGTCTTTAGCAAAAATTTTTGGCTAATATTTCTGTTTGACTCTCACATGCTTCCTTCCTACCCCAGTAAAATCACTGGGATACTGGAATACTATTATGCATATAAGGTCATTATAAAAGCCCAAACTCAGTGGGTTGATTTCTTTTTTTGTCAGATTTCACTGAAGATAAAGGAATTTAAGGCCCCGTGTTCAGTGTTGCAATTGAATTTGGACAGCTAATGAATATTCACTGTCAGTTTCTTTTCACTAGTTCTTCAAGCTTCACCTGTGGGTTAAGTGTTGCATAAAATTAATACATGCTATGCTTAGCCTTCAGCTATAAGAAAGAAATAAGACAAACACATTGTAAATTCTAAATAGAGTGGGCCAAAATCCACTCCTTTAAACCCAGGGTGAAATTCCATGATTTCCATTTTTATTGCTAAAGTTTTTTTTTAGAAAAAAAGCAACTCTAAATGCAACCTGCAGTCTCTGAAAAGGATTTATGTGACTGCTCTTGACAAAATAATAAAAATAAAATATTTGAAAAATATTTAAGAAATTCTATTTATGAATATTTATAACTAGTTGCGGTTAAGCAACTGTTTTCAGCAGTCTTAGATTTAGGAAGCTGAGAGTAGGACTGAATCCTATCTAGGAAAAATAATTAAAACACTTGAGAATAAAATCCTTCTTTACATGCAAAGTGGTTGTGCTCATGTACACAAAGAGAACAACTGGCCCTCCAGAATAGGGAACTGTCTAGCAAGAGACCAGTTTAAGAACAAATATCCTCTGTTATAAGCAACATTTCTGCAATGAAAATGAGTATTTTTTTTTTTCCTGCATTATACATAGTCCCAACTGAGTTGCTACTATGTGATTAGTCAAGAAAAAGTGAAAAGCGCTAACTTCAAAGTTGCATACATGAGTACTTGTGGGAAATGTATGACAGATTTGTTCAAACATGTATGCTAGAAAAATACTGCTTTAGGCAAGGAAAGGAAACTAGAAAAAAACTTGTAATATGAGCAACCCCTATTAGGTAATATAGCTTATGATTCAAATGCTGTGAATGCTATTTTTACAATAAAAAGATACTGATCAATTACCATTAGATACTAAATAACTTCAAGCAAACAAAGACCTGTATACGGATGTTTAATGACTCCAGAGAAAGGATAAATGATTTTATACTTTCTTGACAACTGTTGAGAGGGTTTTTTAAAATGAAAACGTGAATAAGTTTGGAAAAGGAAAATAATAATTTTTTAGGTGTCTTCTACTTGAGATAGGTGGCTAAAGCTTTTTAGATTAGACATATTTCTGCATCTCCATAGTACGCTTTTTGAGCATCCCACTCCTGCTGACAGAACGATGGTTTGATGGGAAGTAACCTTACAAAAAAAAAAAAAGATTCACTTCTGAACTCTGCCACTTCTGAATTTCTTGAGTGGCACTGGGCAAGTTCCTTAATCTGACTTGCACTTCACTTTTCCTTCTGGAGCAGAAGGAGGGAGTTGGTATTTCTTCCCACTGTCCCTTCTCATTGTGACAATAAGCACATTAAAAATGTGAGGTTCATGAATACTATAGTCACAGAGAGAAAAGAGGCAAGATCATGAGAGAACTTGAACAGAACTACCTGGTTTTGGATAAGGAGTGCTGGGGTGCAGTGCTGGCTTACTCTGGTGCGATGCGGCATGGAGGTGCTTATACTATTTCCAAGGATAACTCTGGTCCAGCTTTGGTATGGATACATTTGTACAGAGCCCATCAAACCTGCTGCACCTGACTCGTGATAGTTTGTATGCCAGTATTAGGTCTGCAGTTGCATGGATGTGCAGCCCCTCACTTTCCTCATTTAGGGTGGTGCTGCATCTGCCCGGGGTCGGTCCTGTGCACGTCGGTGTCTGCAGAGGCACCTCAAGTTAGCCAGATCTCCCCATTAATCTAGTCACCAGTTCTGGTAGCAGAGCTGTTTACGCAGTTACTTTGATAGGAGCTGAATAGTGCTGCTGCAAATGAGTAATGGTCCTTTTCCTGTGTATTTCTGGACTCTTATTTCTAGCATTTTGTTATTTTCAGAGAAACTTTATTCTTGTTTGTTAATCTAAAAGAAGTCATTACAGGAGACATACACAGAAGAAAATGTTTCAGTCTCTGTGTATAGAAACAAAGTAGGTACCTACTTGTGAAGGTGCAATTGTGTAGCTTTTGATGGATGTCTCACTTTAACTTAGAAGGCAGCTGCTCAAAACAAATGTATACGTGAGCTGTGCTTACAAGTTGCACAAAAAAGTAAAAACAGTGACAAGAAATGTAGTTCTGAGATGGACGATGGTAAGTAAACACTGAAGACAAAATACAAATGTTTCCCTGAATCTAATGCCACTGTGTAACTGTCAAAGAGAAAATCGAGCATGGGGAAAGGGTATTTTTGTAATAATTTATGGTCACTGATGTATTTTTTCCTTGAAAAACTCTGGTTAATTTTTTTTCTATATAAATGATCTTGTAATATGATTAACAGTGAAAGGACTTGTGTATAATATCATGCTTATAGTTGTATTTTTATTGAAGGACAGAATAGAACTGACCACCTCTTCAATTAAGAGGTTCCTGCATTAAGGTGGTGTTTTTGGCATTTTGCCACAGAATACTAAGTAACTTCATATTGATGTGCACACATTAAAAATGAAGCAGTGTCGTATAATTAATGTTGTTGTCCTTACTCTACTGAAGATGTTAAAAGCTACTAGTTAATGTTGCAAGTATAGCTGATGTGTTTTGAAAATGAAGCTAGGGCTATTGACTTTTGTGTTGCAAGGAGGGGAGAAAGTAGGCAGAGGTATTTGTAAAATATAATGTATCTCGGTTTTGTTTTATACAGATGAGACGCCAACCAACAACTCGCAGCTTGGTAAGTTAATCAGAATTCCACAAAATATAAGAGGGTTTGAGTGAAGTGGAACTGAGGAGATTAACCATTTTGATTGAGATCTATGCACTGAGCTGGAATGTTTTTTCTTTTTGGCTTGTTCTTGTCATTTTAATGAGTCAATACTGACATGCTATAAAGAAAGCAATTGGTGAATCTGGAATGCTTAGTTTAATTTGTGTACCCAGCCCCACCAACATAGCAACTTCTAACTCTTGTGGTGGAATTGAAATGATAGTCTGCTACTATGGCATCTGAGGGTGAGAGAACACTGCAACTGCCAGATGCAAAATCAGACTTAAGCAGTAAAATTTGCTCATGCCATGCAGGAATAGAGCAGCAAAATGGTTGTTATGGTGCAGTCCAGCTCATTTCACAGCTCAAAGTTAGAAGAGCTCTGCTTCAGCTCCTGTTCTCCTGGCATTTAACCACACAAAGAGCATGTGTAGAAGCTGGGATAGAACTTGTGCTCTGCTAGGGCAATGAGGGAAATGGGCTGCAGGGGAGATCAGGTCTCTTAAGTTTTAAGATACTGCTCCTTTGGACGCTTGGAGGACTTGTTTCAGCCTGTCTGTTACTGTTCTCTGCTGGTAACAAGGAGTAGCTAATGACCTAAGAAAGGATGGTCAAGATAGTCAGGTGGTCCACTAACCTATTCCACCTCTGACTTGTTCATAACAGGACTGAGTGGCACAAACAACCTGTCCTGTCCTCTGAACACTAATACTATTTGTTCCCTTCTTTTCTCAACTTAGACCACATAAAAGCAGCTACCTTTCTTTCCTGGCGTGGAAACAAAGTTCTTCCTGTAACGAATTGTTCCCTAGTGTGTTCCTACCCATGAGTATCCTTAATAATAATTAAAAAAAGCAAATTCTCTATTTGCTGCACAGAGCTTGCTGTGTTAATGGCTGCTACCTCTCATTCCCATCCAATGAAAGCAGCAGCCTTCTCTTTCACTCCCAGAGGAACAGCCTTTCCTGTGCCTGTTGCTGTCCCAGTAGAGAGCATAGAGGTAGAGCAAGGTGGGATTACTGCTGTAGTGGAGAGAACACAAGTAAGGTCAGAAGGCAGGAGTGTTGAGAAGGAGCGGGCAACAGAGCTGACTTTTCTGAGCTTTAGTGAGGAGTGAGGGATTGATGATATTGAGGACAGGTGGCTGATTCTGGAAGCAGCAGTCTGCTTTCCTATGTAGAAGCTGTGCTGTCATTTCACCTCACTCTCCAGCACTGGTAATAGCAAATACAGCTCTTACACAAACACACATTGGTGCTTTGGGTAGCACCTGCCACTCAAATGGGATTTTTCCCTGCTGCTGGAAAAGATGGTGCAGGCTGGATATGTGGGTTCTAGTATCCAGGAATTGGTCCATTAACAGCCTGTTGAGCTACACTAAATAATAAATATGTATGTCTTGTCTTCTGTCTGAGAACTGATAGGCTTGTTAAGAAGCCTTCTGTGAAGGCATACAGACAAGCTTAGAGTAGCTCAGGTATCTGGAGGCAGACATGTCTGCTAAGGATTTATATACCCTTTGAATTGAGATGTGGATAATGATATCGGGGAGAAATCCTTTCATTAACTTGGTTAGGCCACAAATCCTTATACCTCTGCCTTGATAGTTCTTGGGCAGCGATAGTCTTGCCTTAAATAGCACGGGTCAAGATTGTTCACTAGCACATGAGGGAATTACGCCTTAGAAGTATCCTTACCCAGCATGATGGGTAGTGAAAGAACTAATAACTATTTTAAAAGTACACTGAGACAGATACTCATTCTGAAGTGCAGTTTTAGTCCCTTCATTGTAATTATTCTGTATATAGGATGTTGTAATGGAAAGACAGAAGTGTTTGTCTCTGAGAGATTCTAACCAGATCTTACCTGTACATTTTTATTCTCCTTGCAGCTCATCCAAACGGACCTCCTTTCCAGCTGAACTCAGTCACCAGTGCACTGATTTCAGGCATGGTCATCCTAGGAATTACAAGCATTTTCTTTTTCATATGTTCCCTAACTCTTCTGCACAGAAAGTGGCCCAACAGTTCAGTCCTGAGTGGCATCCGAAACCCCGTTTTCAACTGAAAGTAATGATTTACTTGCACTTTTTCTTCAGTGTTGCCTTTCTTGTCCATGAAATATTATTCCATTAAAAAAATATTAAGGCAACACTCCAGCTGTATCCAGCTTCTATTCCAGCTATTCTATACTTGTAGATTTGCTAGATGTTGTTGTGTAGGTAAGCAGCAGTGATATTTGTAACAATACTAGAAAATTATGAGAATCTCAATTGTGTTTGTGATCAGACTGTATGACATTATGCCCATGGGTGTGCTAACAAGAGAGCTCGTGTCTCCAGCTTACCAGTAAGGTCTCAAAGCTGAAGATGCTGCTGGTGAGAACCTTTCAAAATATGCCATTCTTCTACAAAACGTGAAACATAAGTTCATAAACACCTACTAAGATAAGGATCACTTCTCTTTTGTCATGGTATTTTTCACAAATTTGAAAAACAGTTGTTTTCATCTATCTTGGCTAAAAATAACCCCAGAGAGACTTAGAGTAAGTGACTTCTGCATTTCATTTGTAAGTGTTTCCTTATATATATATATATTTTCCATTGAATTATGGTGATAGAATGTGAAGGACGTAATTTGACTGGATATCCTTGAGTCACATGGTCTAGGGCAAACTCCAGCTGGTCCCAGGAAACAATGCTGCAGTTCTTGAAATGGAAAAAACTTTTTTTTTCCAGCAAAATCATTGAGTGAGAATCAGCGACAGCTTTAAATCTAACTAATGTTCAGCAGAAAGTTAATTCTCCACAGAACTGCCACATCTGCAGCCTTCAGTCAGATTCTAACCCCGGGAACTGATCCAAGGGGAAAAGTATTCCTTTCCCCCTGACTCCTTGAACAGGCAAGCTAATACAAAAAAAGTAATGCCCAAGCTTTCCTCATACAAAATGACAATTTGTCAGTTGACTAAAACTCTCATTAATATCCTAATTTGTAAGGGCCAGTTTTGCCCCATGAGTTTTGCAGTTCTCAGATAAGGCTTTCCTTTCTACATGAAGAGTTGTAGATCAATGCTTATTTCTTTAGCAGATTTTGTGTATGGATTAGACTCTTTCATTGCATGGGTTGAGGGGAAGAGGGAAACTAGAAAGATAACAGGCTACAAGCAATACCGTACTGTTGACTGTAGTTAATTTGATAAACATCAGACTTATCTGAAGTGGGAATGAGTGACCAGGTGCCCTCAGACAGGAGCAAAGGGCAGTGGCATATCTGTGTAGAATAGACAAAAGTAGACACCGTAGACACAACATATATTAAGCTGGACTGGATAGACAGTTGGGATTTTGGTCACACATACAGCAGTTAAATTTCATTTTTCATGTACTGTACATATCGGCCTAGAAACACCTCATTGATATTTATCATCATCCTGTGTCCACTATGTGTTTTAATTGATGTGACACAACTGGCTAACGATCAGGGCTCTTTGGCTCTTAAGACTAGAGACAAGTACAGCCTTGTTCTCTGTTTTCTCTCATCTTGCAAATGCTGTATAAAGGCCTGTTGTTTGCAAAATCCACTGTGCTGTAGTGTGGTATGCCTAACAACCAATACTGTGCCTGTTTTCCTCCAGTCTTAATACCTCAGAAACAATTTTGCACTTCAGGGGTTAGGTCTGATGACATGTAAAACATGATTGTTAAATAAAATTATTTGAAACATTTCAGAATTGATGCTTTGTCTGAATGGTTTTCCTCCCCCTGTCAAATTTGTTTTGTACCTGCCTTCAGTGCCCTCATTCTACAAAGACGAAAACTGGACATGCTTTAGGTCTGTTTGGTAAGAGCTTTCAATATATAGGATAAACTAATATAAGTATAGCTTTACTGACCTTTCAGGGAGGACGATAAACTCTGGATATTTATATCCCCGTCTAGGGATAAATAAATTCAGATTATCTATTTTAATTTACTCAGACAACCACAGAAATTCCATTAATGTAATTACTATTTCATAACCAGCAGCTTTAGCTGAAAGTTTCCAGTGTTGGAGATATCCATTACCATCCTTAGTAAGTTGTTCCAACAGCTAATTGCTGTCTTTAGTACTTTTTAAAAGACTATTTCTAATGTGAATGTGCTCAGCATAACTTGCCAGCCATTAGAAACTGTTGTGCTAGACAGGGGAACCCTTATTCTAACGGAGATCTCACATAATTTTAAGACCACAGGAAAAAAAAAGTGAATGGTGCTGCAGAAAGAAAAAAGAGAAACAAAAGCTACTGATATAATATCATACTTGTCCCATTTCAATTTCTGTGTATTTCTGGAAAGACAGTTTGTTGCTATTATATAGAGAAAAGTAATTTACAGTAATTAACAAAGGCTTGTTGACCAAACTTTTTGAGGCTTGGGTAGCCTATTACAAAAATGGAATTGTTACCCAATAATGTAATATGCAAAATGTTTTTCTTATGTTAGTTAAAATTTCTGGAGTGGTTTGTTTTTGTGAAGAACCAGGTAAGATGATGTTCTTTGTGTAACTTCCTCACATGAAAATTATTTTGTACCAAAGGGTGATCCCACGCTGGTTAATTTAGTGAACAGAGTTCCCACAGTCATATGTAGGAGTTGTTACTGAGTTTGCTGTGAGTTGAATGTATTTGTCTCCATCATTCATTAAATAAGATATATAGCTGTTCCTCCATGGTAAAACAACCTGGGGAGTCACAGGCTGCCCAAATTATTTCTAAAACCAGGCTTATTCCTTTGCAGATCTGACATGGGAATGCTTTATGAATGGTTTTTAGGGGAGGTGAAAAATTGAGCCAGGCTGCCCAGATATTTCTAGCAAGTAGAGTACTGACTGTATTTGTAGAAACATCCCCATCTCTGTCTGTTTGAAAGAAGTAACCAGGTATTGAGGAACATGTGGAGGCCATAACTTGTGACCACACAAATGTCAAGAAACAGGTTAGGTAGGAGTTGAGTGAATGTGCACGGAGGTCACACCCTACTTTTTGAAGGGCAGGATGTTAGGTGTGAGGGAAAACATAAATTACATACAGTGGGCAGGGACTTCTGGCACTCGAGATACCAAGTTTTAAATGGAGCAGTGAATTAAGATGACATTTTGTACTTTGGAAGAAGGAACTGACCAGGCACATGATAGGGGTCTCCCAGGTGTTAAGTGAAACTGAATTACTAAAAGAACAGTGGTTCTGCTAATAAAATCACTTCTATTAGGGGTGCCCATTACATGTGTTTAAATGCTCTTTTTGCACAGCGGTCAAGTTTCCGCAGTTAAGCACAGTGTACTGAAATGTTCTCAGGTCTGTGACCCAAACTAGGAGGTAGACAGAAGAGCAACTGAGAGAGACCTTAAGCTTAGGTCTAAATCTGGTAGAATTTAATAAATCTTTAAAGAGGTGGATATGCTTTCTGGGTTTCCTGTCTGTGGAAGAAATAAATGGAGCTATGCACACCAGTGCTTGGGATAAATTCAGCTGATATTTAAGAAACAGGCCTTGGCAAGGGAACCTGGAATTAAATCACATTTCCCACTTTATTCAGCGGGCAATATTTCTTACTCTTGGTATCTTTTAGGCTCCACAAATATACCAGAAGAAGCAGCTTTGCTCCATTAAGCTACTCATCTCTTCATCTGGAGGAGACACAGTCAGGAGTATTGTCATAAACCAGGAAATGTTCCACATGTGGCAAATTGTTCCTTCCTTAGGTTACTCCCAAGTCTGATTTTGGTGCCACTTGGACCTTTCCTGTTCTTCTCAGGAAGAAAGAGGTAGGATGGAGGTGGAAGGGACAGCAGAGAGCAGCTCTGCAGGGTCATTAGTGGCTGGACTGGCACTGGCTGTTTGATACACTACCGGTTTCAGAATTATAGCATGGCTCTTTACCATGATGTCTGTTTTGAAAATTGTTTATAACTTTTCTGTTATTCACTAGTTGGTTAACTCTTTCCTAGACTTTGAAATAATGTTTGCACAATTGGGAAGCACCTCCTTGAGATAATGAAATTGAAAATGTAAGGCAGAAAAGTTGTTAATTAAAGTGAGTTATATTGTGAAGAACATAAACTAATTACATAAAATAGAAAAGAAAAAAAAAGGGGTTTGCTTCAGCATATTTTCAACCTGTTTCCCTGGAGTGGAGAATGAATCAGGAGAGGCCCTGTGTTCCTGCCAGCAGTGCTCTAGATTTCCCATAATGATGGAGGGGGCCGAATGATGCCCATTACAGGTACTGTTCAGAGTCGGTGAGGCAATGTCTGTTCTTCTGACTGTTTTCCCCTCAGTGCTTTAATCCCTTTTCTCTTGATTCAAGCTGAGATCTGCCTCTGTTCAGTCAATTTTATTATTCTTAGCAGGTGGTAACATCTATCTGCTTAGCAGCTGTTTTAAGGGATGGGCATAGTTTTAGCATTTCTTTTTTTTTTTTTTAAAACTTTGTTTAGAAAACAGACTTTATTTTTTTACCTTATGAAGCAGAATTAGTGAACTGGATTGATTGGTGTGATCACAGGTTACTCTATATAGTGGATATTCCTGGTTTATTTTTTCTTCTCCAGATTGTAGTGAATAAAAATAATAATCCTGTTAATTCGAATGTTAATTGCAAGTGAATGAAAGGGCGAAAGTTCAGTGTGGAATCTGTACTGAATGACTTATTTGGTGCATACAAGCATGCACATTCACAAGGTGTGTATTCTGCACAGGCTTGCATTGGTTCTGGACCTTGTGACTTGTCAGGAGGTAAGTACTCATGTACTCACAGTTAGTGTCTCACTTACAGAGTCAAACCCTCCTTCTGGATGTCAGGGGTTACACAGCTGAGTCAATGCCATGTAATGGAATAACATCTGTGGGGCTTCCCTCCCATGAGCTCATGATGGTGCTCTGTCTTGTCTTAGCATTTTTCAGATCTACAAGTTCTTTAAGCATATTAGGTTCTCTCTAGGCTGAACAACTCTATTCCTTCAGGCTTTCTCCCCACATGACAAATACTCAAGCCCCTGACAATCTTCTTGGCCCTCCACCAGACTTGTTACAGTTTACTGATGTCTTCCTATTGGGGGGACCAAAAAAGGACACAGTATCTAGATGTGGTGCAAAAAGTGGTGAGTAGTTGAGGGTAATTCCTTCCCTCAATCTACTGACCCTGCTCCTGTTCATACAGCCCAGGACACTGTTGACCTGCTTTGCTGCCAGGGTCCACTGCTGGCTCCTGTGCAGTACTGTGTCCAGATCCGTAAGTCCTTTTCAGCAGAGCTGCTCCTCAACCACTCAGTATCATTGGAAGGGTTATTTCCATCTGGGTATAAGACTTTGCAGTTGTTCTTGTTGAATTTCATGAGGTTCCTGTCAGCCCATTCCTCCAGCTTGCTCTGGTTCCTCTGTCTGGTGGTTTAACCCCAGCCAGCAACTAAGTACCATGCAGCTACTTGCTCACCCTTCCCCCCTCCCAGGTGGGACAGAGGAGAGAATTGGGGAAAAAAAGGAAGATTCATGAGCTGAGCTAAAGACAGTTTACTAGACCAGCAAAGGAAATATATATATATATATATAAATTATGATCATAATATAATACAATGATAATAGAATATACAAAATGAAAGATGCACAATTTCTCACTGCCTGATGACCAATACAGAACAGAGCAATCTTGGAACTGCAATTTCCTGAGGGCGAGAGAGCTGCCCACCAGCCTACCCCCACTTTTATAGCGAGCATGATGTTTCTGGTACGGGATACTTCCTTCAACAAGTTTGGGTCAACTGCACTGGCTATACCCCTCCCAGCTTCTTGCACCTGCACATTAGCAAAACCTGGGAAGCTGAGAAAAGTTCTTAATCTCTTAGCCACAACTAATAACATCAATGTTCTTTGCATACCAAATCCCGTACTAAATCCAAAACGCAGCAGCTACTGGGAAGAAAATCAACTCAATCCCAGCCAAAACCAGGACACTCTGAATGGCAGCCCTACTCTTGAGTGTGTCAACTGATCCTCTAATCTGCTGTTATCTGCATACTTGATGAGAGTGCACTCTGTTGCCTTCTCCAGGTCATCAATAAAGGCATTAAACAGACAGGTCCAAAGTAGACTCCTATAGTACTCCATTTGTTGCTGGTCTCCAGGTAGACAATGGCCCATTAGCCACTGCTCTCTGAACTCAATCATCAAACAAAATTTTTACCACCTAGCTGTTCACCTATCCAGACCATAATGTTCTAACTGGGGTAGAAGAATGCTGTGGGACACCACGTGGAAGCCTTGCTGGAGTTGAGGTGAATGATGTATGCTGTGCACTCAATCATAGATTCAGGCATTTTATCAGGTTGGTCAAGCACCATTTCACCCTTGGTAAATCCATGCTTGCTTTCACAATCACCACCACCTCCTCTATATGCCCAGAAATGTGTTCCAAGAGCACTTGCTGCATGATTGCTCTAAGTGCTGAAGAACACTTGGGATACAACCCAGGAGGCTGAGTGTTGCCACCTGCAAGGTTGAAGTCTGTTTCTGATTCACCAGTCATCACACTGGCCTGCAGTCGCTACCATTCCCATTCCTCTCTTTGTTTAACTGAAGATCACTGCTGTCACTTAGAAGTTCATGTTCTGCTGCTCATATACAATAGGGACAATGATGGCTTTACACAATGAAGATTGTTTTGTTTTGCTTGTTTTTAATCAGGAAATTACTTCAGAAATCTGATCCTGACAGAAAGCTAATGTTACAAAGTAAAGCCCTAAGAAGCTAAGCTCAAGCTTGGTGTGTTTTCTTGGAAAAGCTCTTATTTTCCACGGAGTCTCATTTTGCAAGGCACAGGACGAATAGTTGAGCTAGGGTAGTTTCAAGCAAGGCACGGAAAGGAGGTTGCTGCCTATTGGAGCCACATCTCCTTTACTGAAGAAATTAGTTTCCAGCCGACGAGGCAGCAAGGTGGTTTAAGAGATGATGGTTGCATGACTAAATCAGTTGATTCTGGTTTGCTGACTTTGACGGTGCTTCTGGGTCAGTCTTTTGCTGGACATGTGTGGTGGTTTAGCCCGGATCACCACACAGTTTCTCGCTCACCCTCTCCCTACCCAGTGGGACGGGGGAGAGAAATTGGGAAGAAAGGAAAACTCATGGGTTGAGATGTTGTTTTTGTCAACATTCTTCAGACACGAAATCCAAAACACTCCGGCTACTGAGAGGAAAATTAACTTCATCCCTGCTGAAACCAGGACAACATGGCTGCATTGAATTGACAAATTAAGATCATGCTCTGTGCTTTATTTCTGAACCTTCTCCCCAGATTCCATCTACTCAAGCCAAAGCCTTAATCCTGGGTATCATTCCTGGTGGTATGGCTTTCCACCACTGTGAATGTCTGATTTTATTCTGACCTCGCCTGCTTCTTTGGGGCTCCTTGGTACTGTAACTTCTGTGCTGTCCCATGGCCATAATTCTTGCTGCTCCCTGGATGGGTGCCTGCCTCCTCTTGTTCCTGACCTCAGGCTGCCCTGACTGCAAGTTTTCTGCTCCTCTCCAGCCAGCCTGGCTTAACCCTAAGCTGTGACTGTGTGGGAACCCTGTCAGCACTACCCTGTTGTGTTTCTGGTTCTGAGTGTCAGCACTCTCCCTCTTGGGCTGGAGGTGGTTAAGCCAAACTTAGGCAACTGTTGCCTTCTCAATTTCTATTCACCTAGTACAGGGCACGTGGGACCTCTGCTTACAGTAATGAAAGTCTACAGTGACTAAGAGTCTAGAAAATGAGTTCTTGTTTTGGTAAATGTCAAACTTACTGTTCCTCTGGTAAGTCTTAAGCAAAAAAATCTCATTGCTAAATATATTGAGCATGCTCTGCTGCTGTTGTCATACTGGAGAGAAGAAATACTAG
The DNA here is from genome assembly GCA_011801015.1 of Ardeotis arabs. Taxonomy (NCBI): domain Eukaryota; kingdom Metazoa; phylum Chordata; class Aves; order Otidiformes; family Otididae; genus Ardeotis; species Ardeotis arabs. The sequence continues at coordinate 35,246 of JAAGAY010145352.1, read as the reverse complement.
CATTTAAGAGGAAGCAAAGAATGTTCAGCAAACCCTTATACTAATATTTTTGCACTTATAATTAAAAATAAACTGAAATCTATGTACTTCAGTAGCTTTTTTGGTCTATTCTGGTTTGGACTGGAGTTGTGCAAAAATGTCACTAATACATTCTGACATGGATATGAATCCAGCATGAGGGCTTTCTATGGTTAATAAAATAAAGCAAGTGAGATACCAGAGGGCATCCCTCTTATATACTTCCTCAGCTGTTTGTTCATGTGATTTGTACAGGCTTGCTCTGATGCTGCAGAGGCTTTTTGCTATTCTCATTGTTTTATGAGTGTTGTGGTGGAAGAAATCTGGGGAGAGACTGCCATCCTGCTGCTTATCTCTTTTTTTTATGATTGACCTGCTTAATTCTACTTATAGGTGTGTTGGGGTTGCCAATAATCTTTTTGAAGGTGGGTATGGACATCACTTGTCTTTGCCTGCCTGTAGACAAACAAGCTAAGCTTTTGCTGCTCTTTGTGCTGTCTGGAAACTGCTTCCCCCTGTGAGAAATACCTCTGTAATGATCACCAGGCAGTGAATATACAACAGAATGCTAATGGTATCTGTATCTGTGGGATTCAGTGTGATAAAAACAGTCCAGCCTCTCATAGAGTTGCCTTGCAAGCAGTTCCCATTTGAATTGCTGAAAGAATCATTGAAATGGGTGTGTTTTATAGAGAGATATAAATTTTGTGGAGTAAGCTGCGTGCTTCCTTTTCCTCATTTGTTTCATTCTGTGCATGGTTTCCTTTCCTTAGAAATTTTAGTTTCCTGCCTCAGAAGCTCTCTGAAACCTCTTCTCTTCTCTAATCCTCACCTTTCAATACCTTCCTCAGCGTTGCTAGAGGTCAATGTCCTTCACCCTCTAACTTCCGCTATAACTCACTGGTGTCTATGACAGTTATAGTGCTTCTGTTTCTCTGCTATATTTAAAAGTATAAAGCTGCTAGGGATAGTAGGAAAAATATCTACAGAGGAAAGAGCAATCTGATTTTTTTTTTCTGTTGATTTTTGCAAGATATCCTTGACTAAGTGTTTGCTAAGGTGTAGCAATGAAAGCCAGGATTAGCATAGTAGCCTTTGGGTAGGTTTTTCTTTTTTTTAAAAAAACAAACCTGTAAATCCTTCTAGCTTGACTGAAACACCTCTTGTCTTCCTAGGCTTTAGAGTATGCTTTATCTGCATTTTATTGTAATTGGGTGACTTGGCTGGTCAGAGTTTCTTCCAGTGAAATATAAATGTGGAGTACTAGCAGAGAGCACATGAACTGTGAAGGTTGTGAAGGGAACTTAGAAAACAAGATGTTTGTTCCCATTTTATTCATTCAGTCATTTGAAGAGTTATGCTACTTTAAAATCAAGGAGATGGAGAGATGTTCCTGTGAGATAAAGCAAAACCTTTCAATATCATATATCTGCTCCTTTTGAGGTGGCAGAAGCTGTTCAGATGTGGTGATGTTCAGGTTTGGTTGATATCTGAACAGGAATTTTGGGAAGATGAGTTATCTGGGACTTGTGCGTCTCCTCAACAACAGGATCCCATGTCTGGCTGCATGCTGAGTCCCACTCACTCAAAACAAGCCTGTGCAATCCTCAACTGAAGGGTTATTTAGTGATATCGTAGCATCTGCCTTGAGTAAGTGACTGCGAGAAAAGCTGAGGTACAAAGTCACAGTTTGCAAACTACTACTACTATGCTGTGGTAACTGCCTACCTTCACCTGCTTCCAGGGTTTGGTAGACACCTGATGTGGGGTAACTACTAAAAGATAACTAAAGCGTAAATCCATGCCCAGCTTAGTGTGTAACTTCCTGCTGGAGCATCGGGAGGACAACTGCTTGCTTTTTGGAGTGCAGAGAACATGTCTCCTGCTACGCTGGGACAACACCTATGTGTCTTGTATAACATCTTCCTCGTGACAAATCCCAAAGGGAGTAAATGCTTCACATGTGGGTCAGATAATGACAGAAAAGCAGGAAGGACTCAGAATTAAGATCAACAAGCAAGAATAAAAATAAATTTTGCAGGTGAGAGTTGAAAATATTTCAAGCCCAGATAATTTTCTTGAATCCAGACTGAAGTTGTCGAAAGGATGTATTGCAGCACCTTTCCTGTACGGATACATCAGCTAGGTGGATAATAGCCCCAGACAACAATGTTCTGAAGTTTGTTTTACTGACTAAGGTGTAACACCAGTAAAGTGGCAAATATTATGATTGATACACAGCTGCAATCAGATTTTAAGTCATGCTATTTTGTTTCTGAACCAGCACATTTCCAAATCGATACAAGGCAGCAAGAGGGACTTCCATGTTGCTGCTATTAGTTTACGCTAATGTTAGAAAATTTACTGAGGCATCACATAATAGGAATCATTCAGGTTAGCATACTTAACGTTGTGGTGTCAGCAATGTCAGAAACTGCTCATATTAACACTGCTGATAGGACTGACTGTATAAGACAGTTGCTTGGAGTAGCACTGGGGAAAATACTTCTTTTGCAGATGTCACACTTCATATCTAGCAGTAGAGAGAAGACATTTAGTGATATTAAAAAATCAACATTAAAAAATAAAAATTTATGGCATATCAAGAACTTCTATATTTGTACATAAAGACATGGCCTAAAATTCTTGACCTTCTCTCTTGCCTTTTTTTAAAAGATGTGAAGCTACTGTCCTATGGTTTCTGATGACAGCTCAATACCTCTTGCCTATCGGGACTGGCTCATCCCATGAATGGTGGGAGGAATCAGAGCCCTGCAGCTCATGTTATCCATCTTGATATTTTATATCATGTCTGTCAATCATTAGAGTATTGAACAAGACCATTTCACATCACCCAGATGAGTTCTGAGAAAATGACTTTGTGCTGCAGAGTAGTATCATGTTTTGCTTTTATAACGCTGTACATTGTATTGCAATGATGACATTATTTTTTCTTATAATATGGCACCATTATTTGATTTTTTCATGGACAAAAGCCAAGCAGATGCCCTTTGCCTGTGTCTAAAATTCCTTGATGGTGGCAAGAAGGAATAAGTTATGTTTTCAAGGGTACTGACTGAGCAGTTAAAAAGATGTGTTTCCTTTTATATTAGCCTGTGGGCCCGTGTGCCAGTCTCATGAAGTTCAACCGGGCCAAGTGCAAGGTCCTGCACATGGGCCGTGGCAATCCCAGGCACAAATACAGGCTGGGCGGAGAATGGATGGAGAGCAGCCCTGAGGAGAAGGACTTGGGAGTGCTGGTGGACGAGAAGCTCAACACGAGCCAGCAATGCGCCCTTGTGGCCCAGAAGGCCAACCGCACCCTGGGCTGCATCACGAAGACTGTGGCCAGCAGGTCGAGGGAGGTGATTCTCCCCCTCTACTCTGCCCTGATGAGACCCCACCTGGAGTACTGTGTCCAGTTCTGGAGCCCCCAACATAAGAAGGACATGGACCAGTTGGAGAGGGTCCAGAGGAGGGCCACAAAGATAAGAGGGCTGGAGCACCTCTCCTATGAGGACAGGCTGAGAGAGTTGGGGCTGTTCAGCCTGGAGAAGAGGAGGCTCCGGGGAGACCTGATAGCGGTCTTCCAGTACCTCAAGGGGGCAAGGGTTTTAAAATAGAGGGAGGTAGATTTAGATTGGATATTAGGAAATTTTATTTTCACAATGAGAGTTGTAGAACACTGGAACAGATTGCCCAGAGAGGTGGTTGATGCCCCATTCCTGGAAATGTTCAAGGCCAGGCTGGATGAGGCTCTGAGCAATCTGATCTAGTCAGGGATGTCCCTGTTCCTTGCAGAGGGTTTGGACTAGATGACCTTTGAAGGTCCCTTCCAACTCTAACTATTCTGTGATTCTATGATTATATTAAATACTTCTATTCTCTGTGGAAAAGAGGCAAATTTTGGAAGCAGTTTGCAGTTTTGAGGTGAACAGCACGTCTTTGACTAGAGATCGTTATGTGTCTGTACCTAGAAAGTCTTCATGCTCAGACCTGTGGGCTGAGAGTAAACTAGCTCTGGAGTAAACTGCTTCAAGGTGGGGAGCCTCCTGCGTTGGAAGAAAGGCAGGAAATCCACTGCTGGAGTTGGAGCTGTGGAGAGCAACTGTCAAATACCAAGAAGTAACAAGAAAAGAAAAAATTGTTTTTGCTTCAGTGACCTCCTAGTCTGGGATCCTCAGGGTTTGTCTCCCCTCTGCTTGCAGACAGGTGTGGGCAAGAAAGAAATGATTCATGGCAGTGAATGCTTGTATGGTATTGAAGGTGTTACAAGGTGGTGGAGCCCAAACAGTCTTCTGCACTGTCATCTCAAGGGATGCATTTAAAGGCTGTAACTTCAGACTTCACAATATCTGTATCAGCCAAGGCATGCATGGGTTCCTTGACAGATCTCACTCAATTAATACAGATTTATGGTTAATTAGATATTTCAATTGGATTTTGGACCATCTGCTATTCATTATCGGCAAGATACGTGCTTTGTATCTTTATTAGTAATGAGTCATGACTTGTTGATGTGCTTGTGTGCAGTCCAGGCTGTGGTCTGCCTGGGCTCATTTTGTGCCCTCAGTGTCAGGGTTGGGAGTTGCTGCTCTTGCTGTGCCTGTTCCATAGGGACATAGGCAGGTCCGAGCGCTGCCCTGCATCCCTCTCACAGAGCTCAGGCCTGGCTGGGGTTCTTCCGGTCAGGCATTCTGCCTTAGGGCAAGGGGGATGTAGCATCACTCTTAGGTTAGTGTTTCAGAGTTGGTGCCATAACATAGAACAAAACCAAAACTGCTGGAAGTCTAGCAGCTCCAGTAGCTTTTACTGTTCTGTTTGAGTCCCTACAACTGTCTCTTGATGCTACGGGTTTTCTCTGCTTTATGTTCTTGTGGGTCAGGACCTGTGAAGTTATCAAAAGAAGCAAGGAGATTTCATTCATTCTCAGAAGGCAGCACCTCTGTATCAATTGAAAACTTTGGTTAATTGCTCTGATATTTGAGATTTAAGCAGTTTTGCTTGGCACTGGTCTGATTTTTCAAATTATTTACTAAGCACCCAAGATCCCTTAACTTCAGAGGGTGCGGGGAAAGATGACATCTCAAAACTGTCAGACCAGTAATCCCCTCGTACTCAGATTAAAGTGATGGTCACTGATGGTGACCCTCAGGTGCTGAAACACAGACCCCAAGTAACATTTTATACATGTTGGAATGTTCTGCCTGGTCTCTGGCTTCCACTCCATGAAGATGAGTGTCTCCTGCAGGTTATGTGGAAGATGTCTTGCTTACATTAGTGTCCTATAAGTCTGTGCTGAAGTGTCTGAACTGCTCAGCAGCTCTTCGTTCATATGACTTTGGTTAAGTGGCTGAAGGGCAGCATGAGCAGATACTGGGGGTACTGAGCTTCAGCTCAGTGAAGGGTACTGATACCATATATATATATATTCATCCCTGCAAGGTCATGAAGACAGGCAGTATGGGAAGGACTATGTAGAGTAATGTCAGAGGACACAGAAGGCACTCATTATTTACCTTGGAACAGAGAATGAGAGATATTTCAGTGCCAAACACTGACGACATGAAAAAGCATGAAGAACATTCCTGCACTTTTCTTGTTCTCCCCTCTCATATTTATTCATTTCAGGGTCAGTTATGCTTTTGACCTCTTTAACCTGCAAGTCTGTAGTGTGTTGTGGAGAACCTCTAGGAGCAAGGAAATATTTAAAGCAGACCGGCAATGAATTTTTGGCTGATAAAGAAAAGTGTTACTGTATGTGCTTTCACACAGAGTCAGTTCTACTCTGTTACTGGGTATGGTTGTAGCAAAGAAGTTCTCTAGAGTCGTCATTGGACTACACAGAGCAAGTGACTGCTAAAGCCCGAGATCCTTAGAATATGAGTAGAGAGCCTGGGGGACTTCAGGTAATAACCTCTGATTTGGTTTGTTTTCTTATGTTAGCCTGCCCTACCTAGAAAGGCAGTGGATGCCACACATGTGAGCTTATTGCATTTCACGATTTTCTCATATTCTTGGTGTCCTCTGTGAGAATGGCAGGAGGGAAACAGTATGGTGCAGAAGCCTATTAATATCATTGGATGTCCTCTGCAAAGCAGGGAGCAACCTCTCTCTCCACACAAGAGGAAACAGGAATATTGTTTTTTATTTGTAAGATGGTGGGAGGTGAGAGGCTGGAGAACAAAAAGTCTCAGTGTGATAGCATTGACTTAATCCAAGCTTAGGAATAAAAGTGAGGGTATTGCAGAAGAAAAAAGAAAAACATCTTAGGCATAGCTGACTCAAGCCGACAAACCTCTCTACACATTAAATGATGTATGAGAAACTCAGAAGGATTATTTGAAGAAAGATATCTTCCCAGCTACACTCCTACTTATAACAATTATCTATCAGCAGATACCGCAAAGTCGGTACTGCTTTCGTGAGGAGCCATTGATGTTTTAGGAAATTGCTTCTCTCTGTTTCTTCCTTTGCTGGAGAGTTGCCTTTTATTAGCCAAGACCTATCAGTGATTGATTCCTGGAAGGAAGGAGTGACATTTGAATAGTTGGAACTGCAGTGACCTACTTCTCGTAATAGCTTGATAAGAAGCTCCACAATGGGTTGTGCTTCTGAACAGCTGTATCTTTCAAAAACATTTGCTTTGTGGGAATTTTAATCTCATCTCTGCCCCTTTGTAGCTAACCAAACATGTGAAAATACAAAGATTTCCCAATGAGTGAGTTTGCAAAACTGCGCTTGAAGCGAGTTAAGTGGTACAGAAAGTGGGTCCTGACTGATATGTCAAAATGTGATAAATGCTGTAATGTCACAGCAAGCTAACTCTCATTTGGAGCGGGGTGTAGAGGTGGTGGTGGTGTGTACCTAGGGCTTGACATACTTTTTTTTTCCCTCAGATTGCTTGTTTACCTCCATCTTCTGCCTCTGGTTTGGAAAAGTTCTTTAACTGCCAGCATCACTCCTCCTGCCCTGCCTTCCCAACTCCCTGGGCTTCCTTTTGTCCTCACACCCTTCTCCCCGCTCCCTAGTTTTCTTCCTTTTCCTTCTCTCTTAATCATTATGCCTCACCTACTTCTTCAAACCCAGAGTAAAGTATACTTTTATTGATAACTTTAAATCATGCCTTAATTTTGAGATGAAAGCTGTGTTCTAGTATTTGCTCCAATTAAACACACAATGTAAAGAAATAATGTGTTAAATAGTTTATGGGAAGATTAAAAATGGAAAAGCTAAGTATATAAAATCCTAACTTTCCCAACTTCATTATTTTCTTTTCTTCTTTTTTTTTTTTTTTTTTTTTTTTTGGTCAAATAATGCTCAATAGATCTTCCTAGAGTTAATGCTTTAGCAGTTTAATATTGAGGCTGTTTATGTCAATAACTTACTGCTATGTTACAAATTTGCAAAAAGTTCAAGACAATGATCTTTTGACTGCTTTTCAAATCAATAGGAATAAATGAGGCATTTCAATGGTTATTCTTCTGTTGAAATAAAACTACATTTCACTCGGGGATAATTTCACGGAAATAGGCTCCCACAATTAGAAGTAACTTAGATTAGTGATTATCCAATTCGCAAAACCTTTCCCCAAAACAAAACAGACAAAAATGCCTCTCCCCAATAAAAATACTCCCACAGAAAAGATCTTTCTGTTTGTGCTTGTTCCTTTGAAAAGAGAAAAAAAATCATTTTAGTGTTAAAGCTTTTTTGTTTAGGAAAAAATCCACCCTCAACAGAATCAAGTTAACTAATGGAAAAGCTATTTTTCTGCCAAGAGGCTGCATCATTAAACTGGGAATTAGACAAATGAGATCCTAATGTGTTTTAATAAAAACAATATATTTCTCTCTTCATTCTAAAACCCTGTAGTCTTGCATATTTTTTTGTACTTTGGCTACTGGCTATGTGGAGCTCACTTATAATTGCTCACCTTATAACTCCTTCTGACACTTGTACCTAGAGCAGATTGCATTACAAGAATGTAGTTGTATTCTGAGTGCATGGAATATTTTGTAGCTATTCTAGAACTGCGTTCAGGAGAAATGAAGATAATTTTGAATGGTTCTTCAGCCACTGAAAATACAAATCTGTTATGCATTTTTTGCATATTATGCATATCTTGCTATTCTGCATTGTCCCATTAAACATGTGCATTTTGAAAAGTAATGGCAATTTGTAGAAATAACATTTCTCTACATAACAGTTCTGTTCCTTGAGCAAACTGAGTCATATTTATTTCCTTTGGTGAGTGAAACAGAGTGTTATGACTTTTATTTCTTTTACTTGCACCTAAGGTTGCAGGAAAAGGCATTAAATGCTGAGCCAGATTCTTGTATCACCCCTGCACTGTTGGTTTGGGCCATTTCAGTGAATTCATTGTTCGGGATCCTTCCTGATGATGCATTAACCCAGGACAGCTTGCTCGCCTTGGGGACCTGAGCTGGGTTTGGATGTCTGCTGGTGGGAGGCATGAAAGGCAGGGGAAACTGGTGAAAGAGGAACTCTCCCATCTTCTGAATAAATCATATTTAAATTGTGAATCGTGTTCAGATATGAATGCATCCTATGTAATTTTTACAAAAGTAGTTTTCCAGTTTTCCAGTCTGCATGAGAGGTGCTAAGCCACTTTTCCTAGCTGTGTGAATCCATATGCACCATCCTTTTCACCTGTTTGAAATTTCCTCCCATTTGTCTTTTGTTGCTTAAGCAAATCATTTTTTTGATATCCCTCCTGGATTTTTGACTTCCCTGTTTAGTGTGTTTTTCTTTATCTTTTTTTTTTTTTTTTTCCCCCCTAATACGCACAGCTCATGTAAACTCCTTGGGATTTGCTTCTTTCTATAATTTTACTAGTGTTTCATGCAGGATGAAATTGGAAAGCTTTCAAGTAGAAAACAAGCCCACGTACTGACAGAGTAACGTGAGTATTAAACACTGTACAAAGAAATGGATGTGAATTTTTAAATTCCTCTGTGTGGAGCTGGCTTTCCAGTGGGAGGAAGGATTTAAAAAACTGGTTGCTGATTGTGAAGTGAGCAAACATTGTGCAAGCGAAGTTTTGCCACTGCTGTTTCCCATTTCTGGTTCATGGTTTTCACCTTCAGAGTGCTTTGTGTGCAGCGGATCAAACACACTGCAGCTCCTTGTCCTGTGTCTTTCCCTACTATGCCCGCTACAGGCAGTCCTCCAGCAGAAACTGTGGCCACAAGCTCCTGGCTGTCTGCAAGTTTCTCTGAGCTTTGGATGTGGCCTGCTGCTCCTTTTCTCAGCAGACTTACTCTTTTCTGGTAGGTGCTCTGAGAGAAAGCACCAAGATGGTGCCTTCTAAAACCCATTCTCCTCTCCAGCCCAAGAGGGCTCTGCTGAAGAAGATTTGGTGATGCGTGGTGGAGTGTGCTCCTCGTTACAAATATGGCCAGAGTTTGGGCCAAGAAGGTTAGAAAAGTGTGCCAGTGGTGAGCATATTGAACGTGTTGATTGGTCACATTGGCAGTATTGCTCGTGTAAAGGCAGACAGTGAATGTGGTGGTGCTGGTCTTTACAATATTTATCTGAGCTTCCTGCTTTTTCTTTTGAATTGTTGTATTATTCTACATGGTGATGAGAGAAGGTGATGAATTAAAGCTGATGAGGACTGAGAAGACAAAAGGAAAACACCAATATTTTTCCTGTAGTCCTACTGGTAATTTTAATGTATTTGAGTTCATGCAGTACTGCTAGGCAAGGGCATGTAGAGTCCGCTGGAGAGAAGTGCTTTCCTTTATTCCTTGGGAGGCAAAAACCCAAGATCAAATGTGCACTCAAACCACTGCCTGACAGTATAACTGAGGCACTGAGCATCGCCTTCATCTGTGCCCAGGGTGCTGGTGTGAGTGCAGGCAAAATTCAAAGGTGAATTTTAAACCTTTTCCCCCATACTTTGTCCTGCTCATGGGAGTGGTGAAGGTCAAAACCAACCTCAGACTTAAGGTTGGGTTGCCACAGGGCTGCTCATGCTTTTTTTTTACTCAGCCAGACTACAAGTGCTGCAGATCTTATTACATCACTGCTAAAATAGGTGAAGCTTTGTGACCAGTGTGTGTCTGTCTTTGCATCAAGTCAGAGGCGAAGCTCTTGATTTCCTTTGTCATACTTCATCTGTCACGATAGAAGAAGTTTCATGATCTTGATTCAAACCAAATATAAGCATGGAAATTGCCTGCTAATTACCATCAATGTCAAGTAATTTTCTCCTGTGCAGTAGTTATAATTGTTTATTATGTACGTTTATTGCAGTCTTCTGGCCACTGCTAATGATCAATACCCATAAAGGGAGAGGATGCAGAAAATTCAGGGTCCGATGAGCAAAGCCCAGTCAGAATTACTGTAGTTTAGTTCAACCTGAGAAATGATGCATGATGGCATTGTCAGTTTTGTTATCCTGCTCTAGGTTTTCAGATACAAAACTGTCTTAAGTATCTGAAGGCCTTTAACCTCTGAAGTAGTTTAAGTCTATAAAATTGGTATTGTTCCCAGTATAGTGTTGTAATTCATATTTCATTTGCTGTCTTGTGGTGCACCTCTGAACATGAAGCTCCCTCTTCACTCCCAGTCTTTACCTATGGACAGCTTTGCCAGCTCTGTGTTGCTATATGTCCATTGATTCTTGTTACTGTAAAAAACAAAAAAAGTCTCATTTCCTAGAGATGTATGATTAGGTGAGATTCCCAGGCTTTGTTTAGAAAGTTCCTGATCTTTTTTAGTGCTGGAGAAGACTTTGAAAATGTAATTCCTAAGGGCTCAAAAGCTGCAAGAATGAATGTCAGAGGTCTTATTTTCAAATTTTATACATTCTAATATCTGATGTGGCTTTTCATGGCTTGAAGAAGGCATTACAGCCTTAAAGTGCTTGACCCAGTTCCCATTATGATGAAAAGACCTTCATTTTGCTGCACTAGCAAAAAAGACAGGTGCATTGATGCACCTGAAGCTGTATTTTTGGTGCAAACCGGATGTCTGCTGCTGTGATGGAACCACACAATCCTGCACCAGTGGGGAAGACTTTTCCTCCCCTCTCTGTGGGTTACTTTGCACAAACTGTGCTGGCTTTGGGAAACAGCGTCTTCACATAGATGGACCCTAGGATTGAGACAGGGTGCCTTCTGTTCTACTTAAGACCTCATGCTGTAATAGATATGGTGAGATACATTCATTTAATTGTTAGTTTTATGAATCTTGATTATATTTTTCTCATCTCAGTAACCCAACAATTTCCCTCCCCAGTGCCTCCCAAACATTGTCTAGGAAAGTGCCCAAGACTAAGTGAAATTCTGACCTTTGGTCACCAAATTGATGAGCAGCTTTAGTAGCAGCTCACTGGTGTTAACCAAAGTGATTCAGGGCCCTGCCTGACTCTTTGGGGCACAGCTCCATTTGGAAAAGAGGTCAGATGTGTGCTTTGCTTTTTATTTACCCACGTGTGTGATGGGATCAACAGTAGTTCCCCATAATTCAATGTGTGATTCATACTCTTTTACATGAGGTGGGTCTTCTGTGGCCAGGTTGTGTTTTTTTTTCCAAGAAGGTTTCATGTACAAAGCAGTTCACAGCCTGAATTGGTTTGATCTATGACATTCAGAAAAACTTTACTGAAGTCCCCTGAAAATTAAGAGTCTGAGCCCTTACTGAAGCTAAGTCTCTACAGCTATTGACAGCTGGCTAAACTTGCTCCTTGAGGTGGCAGGAAGAGGCACGGTCTGGAAACCATTTAGGTACAGGGGTATAGCGAATAAGTTCTGCCGAAGGACTTCTCACTTGGACACAAATGCATGACAAAGCATCTAAAGAATTTCTAGGGCATGACATCGTATCACAGCCTTGGAGCCCAGGCAAAGCCACCCCTGAGCACTGTGTGCTGCTGTTCCTTTGAAATCCCAGCTTTCGACTTTATACATCCCTTGGTGATCCTTGTAAGAAAATGCCTGTGTCAGAGCAAATTATTATGACTACTGACATGGTAATAAAAGGTGAAATCAGATATTGCTTAGAAAATTGAATTCCTGCTACAAAATGCCACTGTCAGGGCTGTGCATTACACAGTACCTGCATTTGCTTGTTGGAAGTAGTACGTCATCTTCAGATCTACAGCTGGCTTTCGGCTCTTTCCTCGCCCCCTAATAATTGGCAAATGACGGGATGTGATTACATGGCCATTTACACTACTTATTACCATTTCATTTATAACATTATAATATAAAACTGACTTAATTGCCCTCTGGGTGTAAACATTTAAATTTTGTAAATGGCAGCTCCATTCACTTCTCTGCCACTGAGGAATACAGTATATTACTTCTCAGAAAAGAAAACACAAATTTGTCACGGATGGCTACATCCACTGTACGTGAAGAAGAAAGAGCTTAAAAGATGCTATGGCTCTTTGGGAGTATAGACAAGGATAAAAACATAATTTGCATTCAGATATTTGCATATATGGTACAGTAATTTGGCTTGGCTCCTTTGGTTTTTATCTCATAGGAGGGAAGAATTGTCATTTTTCTATTTAGTATCCTGAAAAATCACGAAGTCTAGAGCTGAAAAAAGTCTTTGTAAGAGCATCCATAGCCTTGTTACTGTAGAACTGTTCCCAATAGAGTATTTATTGGTGCTTTGCCCGATCTGCATTTAAATATACCAGTTGATAGCTTGGTATTCATTTCTGTTGAAGAGTATTCCAGAAGCTAAGCAATGGTCTGTCTGGGAATATTTTTTTTTCTTGGTGTTTAGTCCTAAATTTCATTCCAGTTCTCCCTTTGTACCTGCTCTGTTGCCTATATGCTTATTCAGCCAAACGGGACGTATTTTTAACTATGCTATCCACATTTACATCTCCTTGCAAGGGGCATCTGAAACACTTCAGGGAGCTGTGCTTTCTGCCTCATGATGCTTTTTCAATTCCTGCTGCTTATCTGTTCTGTAACACTCTGTCCCTGCCCTCAAACGTTATTGGCTGTTTTCTTCTGGACTCCCTTTGGGTAACAGTTCACTCAAACCACCCAACTGTGGGCCACATGTTGCCATGCCAGGGCTGTGGGACTGATCCAGAAGGCACTGCAGCCAGGGAAAAGCCTCTGTTAGTCTTGGATTGGCACTATCATGAAGAACCAGGGAATAAGATAATGGTTTATAACTTAGTGTGAGCCCCCATCACAGTACAAAGATGGAGCTGAAGGCTAACAGTCTTTCATGACCATAACCATAAGGCAATAGCAATAATCCTCAAAAAAAAAAAAAAAA
>JAAGAY010145352.1:0-15786 GCA_011801015.1 Ardeotis arabs | reverse complement strand
TTTTTTTTTTTTTTTTTTTTTTTTGTCAAATGCTGCGTTTGAATACTTTCCATGTCAAAGGATCTTCTACATTTTGTCATTCCTTTTTATTTCTGAACAAAATGTTCAGAGAAAGTCAAAGTACTTTCTTTTGATATTCTCTAAGGAACATGTTGCTTCTTGAAAGAAGATGCTATCTTTTCCTAATTCCAAACAACTTCTTCTTTGACACTTGGATCCATTCATTTTTTAAAAAATGAGGAGTTGAAGAGATGGAAAACTTAAAATAGAAATGAGCCTTTTTGACATCATCATGAGTGAACTATTTTTGCCTTAAGCTGAGATTATTTTTTGCTCCCATGATTCTAGTCTTTGTATTAGATATGCTATATACGTTGAGAACAATCCAGGCAGGCAGGATGTACTGGGTTACAGAGGAGGACAGAGATAGAATGTGAATTTTGTATCTGTTCCACTGCTCAGGTCAATGATTGAGTCTGGCTTTCCACTGAACACCACTGAAGATCCTGGGTTTGGCCCTTGCAAATACAGTGCCTAGAGGGTGTGGATCTCAGGAGATCATCTTGGAAGATAGATCTGGTGCACAGAGTTGAACTTGGATGGAGGTCAGGTTATGGTGCATGTTTAACTCTGCAGCCATTGCATCGCTGCCAATGCCGTGCTCATGAACACTGTAACTGTGTGGGCAGAAATTGCTCTGTACTGCTCACTGTGCTTCTAACGGCCATTTGAAACCACTCAGTGGCCAAAACACTTAGGGCAAGGGTGTGTAAGACAAGCTGTTGCAGTAAGAGTTGTTTGCAGTACAGGTATGTAATGACATATGACCAGGGCAAATAATGATGGGTTTAAATTGCAGCAAGGGAGATTTAGGCTAAACATTGAGACAAGCTTCCTAGCAGTTAAGTACTGGAGTTGTCTATCCATAGACTGTATTAAATTCTGTTTCATAAAGATTTTGAGAACAAATAAGTCAAATAAGGAATGCTTTTGGTTAAGTTGATCCATGCTCGGCTAGAAGATAGATTAGAGAACTTCTTAAGGTCTTGATGCTTATTTAAATCCATCAAGGAAATTACCCACAAGATACCAAGAGTAGTTCTTTGCACAGGTTTGATTGAAGATGTAAAATACCTTAGGAAAGCAGTAGAAATTTTAGGACTTGGTCAAATAGATTGTAATGAAAAATAAAAGAATACAAAATAAGGAAATATTTAAAGGGATGATTTCAACCTTTCTACCTTATATTGCTACTTCATAAATGAAGATAACTTCATAAAGTGAGTGAGGAAACTGTGAACATTTCTATGAAAATACTTTTTTTTTTTTTCACTGCCTGTTTTTAAACTGTGAAACTCGCTGCTCTGGACGCTATTACTGAGGTAATGAATTTGACTGGAGAGGATTCCACTCAGGTGAATGTAGTTGCGCTAGCTGGGATAAAGTAAAATAGTAAAGATCTGAGCCCTTCTGCTTTAAGACATTGAAACAATCTTAAGTGCCTTGGTTTTGGAAGAAACATCCTCTATGGGAACATTACTGTGTGACAGTCTATGAGGATTTGAGGCATCCATTGTTGGTACCTGTCAGAGACAAGGTATGGACATAAGAGACTTATTGCCTGATTCAGTCCAGCAATTAATTTCCTCTGTAGGAATTATTATCCAGTAAATCACAGAGCAGAGTCCTGACACTTTTCTTTTGTCTTAGGCGTTGCTTCTTTTCTTCTAGGAGAAAAGTAATAATTGCAACTGTGAACTCGAATTACAAACACAGGTAACTTTACTGTAAATGAACGACTTAGTGTCTAGGAAATACTTAAACGTATAAAATCTCCATAATTTAGAAATTAATTACAGGTTACAGGTGCTCTAAGATGCAAAAGGAGTCCTGAGTGTTTGCATGGATGCATTGTACTGTGAGGGAAGTGCAGCTGACCCTCTTCCTTGTCTTTGTATGTGATGATGTTTACACGAGATACTCAAATTTGTTTCAAATTTTCCTTTTGTGCTTATTTGTGGATGGTCACACAGTCAGTATCAGTAATACTTTTGCTCTTATTTAGCTAGATATATCTGTGTCTGGTTCAATGTGCTTTCTGCCTGTTGGCAAAGGCCAACTGTAATTCCCATTCATGTGAATAAACCCAAAACACAACTCAGGGATTGATATAATTAGAACACATTTATGCTTGTTTTCCAGCCTTGGTCTGGTGAGCAGCAATTACTTTGAAAGATAGGTCCTATGCCTGAATTTTTTTTTTATTTTTCTTTTGCAGTGTTCCTTTTATTCAGCTATGGGCTTGCAGTAGAAAGATGGAGGGAGCTGAGAGGTACATAGCGCTTTGTGTATTTCTCAGTGAAATGAAAAATAATACAATGTACCTGATACAATAATCTTCAGGTATACAAAGAGAGCTGCAAAGAGTAAGGGTCTTAAATGGAAAAAAATCTTTATGAAAGAAGACTAAAAATCAATGGGCATATATTTCATGAAGGGAAATAGAGATTGGATATTAGAAAAACTCATATTTAGTACAAAATAATGCTTCTTGAGGAAGATGTGGGCTTCTCTCACTGAAAGTCTTTAACACAGGTAAGGCTAACTGGTTGGGAAATGCTTATGAGTATTTGATCCTGCTCAGGGCAGAGCAACGGACAAGATGACCTCTCAAAGTCTCCTCTAGTCTTTCTTAGTTGATGTACACCTTTGTTGCATTGTATTTCAACCATATAGGCACAATACTCTTAAAATGTAGTTACACAGCTACAGCAGTGATGGAAGCACTGTAAGTATATGCGACCAAGATACAATTGCTCCTGTGGAAATGCCAGCCCCTACCAAATGCTGCCAAACAGCAGAGCTCACAGCAGAGCAGGAGATGACTCAACTCATTATACCAGTGATGACTATAGGGTTCATGCACAAACAAGTGTACCACATGCCATCTGCTCCACTGATGAAGGTATAAATGCTTCACGCTGGTACAGAGCTTTCATCTGAGGATCTCAAAGTATTTTAGAAAGTGGAAGTAGAAAGTGACATTATCCTAATTGCACAGTTGGATGAGCAAGATTACCACCTTCCTTAATTGCATGCTGATATTGTAGCTTGGCATCTTCCTGAAGAAGTGTTCCTTGTTTAGGGCTTGTCCCTGCGTGAAGGTTGTTTTGCTTAACTCCTGATACTTGGAGGTAAAATTTTCTAGCCATTTCACTGTACCTTTGGTGCCCTAATGTGGAGAGAAGTTGCCATTTTACCAAGCACTGATTAAATGTGTAGCAGAGACGTCATGACTGAATGTGTATCAGCGATGAATGCATATCCACTCCAGTTCCTTTTCAATACCTGCCTGAGCCAAAGTGCATGTAAGATATCAGAGTGCTGCATGGAGGCCACATAAATCCATATTTGGACCCTAATAATGTCCTTCAAAACTTCCTTTCAGCAAGTCATTTCTCTTCCTGCTCTCATTTTTTAAATCCACTCTGCAGGTGAGATAAGAGGATTCTTTTTGCCCTTAAATTATGGCAGTTACAAGTAATCTTTGCTGTTTCTGTACATAAGGGGCTTTTTTGTTGGTTTTTTTTTGTCTTTGCTGTATTTTTCCCCAAGGAAAGCAAGTATTTTGTGCTCATAGAAAAACAGGAGATTAGCTGTACCAGAACATGAAGTACGAGTTAACCTGAGGCAAAACGCAGCTGAACAGCAGCAACACAAACTTCCCCTCAACTCCAGTGCCAAGCGTCTCCAGTGATAAACCTTCAGAGACTATTAAGTGGAAACCAAGTGTCCTTTTTAAAGTTTCCTTTTTTATTAAAAACAGTAAATATAGCCAAACATCTTACAGTAAATAATTTCCCCCCACCCCTCTGTAGATAAAGGAAAGATTTGAAGGTCAGCAGGTACTTCCTCTCACAAACAATTTTGAGATGGTTTGAGGCAGCAGCTGCACTTGTGATCAGACAGGTCAGTGACATTAATATTGTTTCAACGCATATTTGAAGATTCTCTGACCTGCATACAAATATTTTCTTATTCTAGCTGGTATCTTTTATGTGACTAGAGAGGCCTACTCCTTTTTCCACAGACAAAGGTGCTACCTCCCCTGTTTTTGACTATGGATAGGATTTAGGAAGGTGCTCGTACAAGTTATTTTGTGGTGGATTTTTACTGGGAAACACCAATACAGTTATCTCGAAGCTAGGCACAAACTTGAGTTAGGTTCACACGTATTTGTATAAAATAAAGAGAATATCCAGTTCTGGAGCCCCCAACATAAGAAGGACGTGGACCTGTTGGAGAGGGTCCAGAGGAGGGCCACAAAGATGATCAGAGGGCTGGAGGACCTCTCCTGTGAGGACAGTCTGAGAGTTGGGGCTGTTCAGCCTGGAGAAGAGGAGGCTCTGGGGAGACCTGATAGCAGCCTTCCAGTACCTCAAAGGGGCCTACAGGAAAGATGGGGAGAGACTGTTCAGCAGGGCCTGTTGTGCCAGGACTAGGGGTAATGATTTTAAAATAGAGGTAGGTAGATTTAGATTAGATACTAGGAAATTTTTTTTTACCATGAGGGTTGTAGAACACTGGAACAGGTTGCCCAGACAGGCGGTGGATGCCCCATCCCTGGAAACGTTAAAGGCCAGGCTGGATGAGGCTCTGCGCAACCTGATCTAGTCAGGGATGTCCCTGTTCCTTGCAGAGGGGTTGGACGAGATGACCTTTGAAGGTCCCTTCCAACCCTAACCATTCTATGATTCTATGGTCTTAGGAGACAGATGCCATTAAGATAAGGGCAATAATGGTGGCAGCGTCTACTCTTTCTTCTTTGTTTTGTTAGTGTAGGCAGTGACACTTTGGGGGCACAGCAGAGTGATGGTCAAATCACATCTGTCTGGTTTAGATCAGAGGCTACAGAGTAGTCTGGGAGAACCATCCCCGTTGCAGCTGTTTTGCTTGTACAAATGCCAGAGAAATATGAGCAGTAATTAGGCTGTTCACTAGGACACCTTTGTTATAGCCCATGCTCTGCATTGAACAGAGAGAAGCTGCTGAGACATCTCCAGCAAGTGTCAATTACCAAGCTAGGTGGGCAGGGCCATATAGCCATTTTCTCAGGCGATCTGTGTTGCTCAAGTCTTTGTCGTGTTAAACAGGCAGGAAAACCATTGTGACTTGCTAAAAATTTTGAAAAGAACTGAAATTTTCCAGTTCAAGAGGCTTCCTCAGGAGAATGGTATTTTCACTGTGGTGGGAGGATTTGTGTCTGTCTTGAGCTTGAGTGGAAGGGGTGGGTAAAGGAGCGTGTCTACCTCTGGGGCTAAGCAGCAGTGCCAGTAACTCTCTAATGACCATCCTTCTCCAGGTGCTTGGAGATGTATAGTCAGGATCTGCATGCTTGTTCGGATGAAATGGGAACTTTGAAGTTTGTCTCTGAACTGTGCCAGTGTCAATGTTTTTCCATGGTTACTGCCTCTGCTGGGGCAGGGACAGCGTGGCTCTGCTAGAGGATTGCTAGAGATTTTGAACTTGAACAAGGACTGCAGAAGCTGGCATGTTGTCCCAAGGGGCTGCATCTGCACGTTGATCATAAGTCTGAGGAAAAGCAGAGTGGATGTTTTGGTTGCCTTCCAGGATTTGTAAGTAGGAGGATTTTTTTTACTTGGCCTGGCAGTTGTCTTACTAATAATGAAAATGAGAGGCAGCCAGCATAAGAGTTAGAGAGTGCAAAAGAGTTACCCTCAGCTTTATGACAGATCTAAGAGGGAGAACGGGTGGTCACAGAATCACTTATTCAGAAGAAAACTGGAGACGAGGATAGGAGAACTTGAAGAATGATGAAGGGAAGATGAGACATCTTCAACGGTATGCAGTAACAGCTTAAGGGAAGACAAGCAGTTTCTTTCTTTTAGTTATTTGACCGCAGTGAGAATTTTACTTATCATTTATTTGTAGGGCTGTTGATAGAGACAAGGCTGGAAATGGGAAGACTGTGAGTTTCTCCCCCTAGAAAAAAAAAGGAAATAATCATTGCAGTCTTTCACATTTAAAACATGGAGGAGTTGTGCTTCTGATGCCCACTCAAGGGAAGCTGGCAGTCAGAAGCACAGGGGGATTGTGGTCCCTGAGTGCTCTGGAGCAGATAATGAGACTGCATTGCAAAATAGCCATGAAAATGTTAATGTTAAAGCATGGGCTGTGCTATAGGAAGAGTAAGTGGGAAATCATGATACATGAGCAGCATTGATCAAATATCAGCACGTGCTGTGATTATCAAGGGTTCAGGCAGATCTCTTTACTGCTTAGGGAAGTTCCTCTGCTTCCCTAAAAACCACGAGAGGCTTTCCTGTTACGGAGAAATAATAATGCAGGAACTTGTGAAGTGTTCATTAAGTACAGTAGGCGCAGGAACTTTGTAAGCAACTGAGTGTCAGTTTGATGGATAGACTACAATAGGTTATACTCAATAAATCCTCATGATCTCTATGTGCATTGTCATTCAAAATGAATTATTATTCCTAGCTAAAGAGCTACTGAAAGTCTAAAAGGTCTGCACATTGTGCACTGTCATGTCCTGGATTACCTGGCCAAGTAACTGATGCCACACAAGTCATTGTGGAGATGGGGACTTAGCAAGCTTGTTGGATGGAGCTGGCTCAGATGCGCTAGAAGTGCTCGCTCTGTACATGGGGTCCAAGAGAGAGCTGGATGGCTGTGAGTGGTATCTGATTTCTAGGGCTTCCTAAAGTCTCCTAAAACACCAGTTTCTACGCCAATGTGCAGTCATTTTAATACATGTAAAGGGAAGAGGGAGAAACAGTGAGAATTTTTTTTTTTTTTAAAAAGAGGAGGATTGAAAATGCTATGGGATTAAAGCAGACCCCAGTTCAACTTTGTAAAATTCACTTTACTTTCACCATATTAAAGCTGAGGCACAATTAAAAAGGACTTCGAAGAACAGGGAGACTCTTTAGCAGATGTGAAAGGGTAGGAGGATAACAAGGCAAGCATGCTGTCTGCATTCATTTGTAAGTGGAACTGAACTTTGTTAGCTTGGTGATGTCTGAGAACAAAGATAACTTTATTCAGCTTTTGACCAAGATGTTGGGAGTCATGTATGATCTCATTTAAACTTTGTCATTAGATTCCATACCTCATACGTGCCCGTGAGTGTGACTAGGATACAAATGGGCTTACTCATTTTCTAATTGCTTTCATTGGACCATGGATGGAAAGCAAGTAGGACAGACGTGGGTGTGATATTCCAGGGCCAGAAAGAGATGTTTGTTGATCATGTCACCATATAATATCACGGTATAAAAAAAGCATACCGTATTGAAAAATCTAGCCACCTAATTTCCTGGAATCAGTACTAATTAAAAAGCCAATTGGAGTGGGGAGAAGCTGAAGAATATCCAACTATTTCTATGATCATAACTGATTGCATTAAAGGACAGATGAGTAAATGTTGTATTTGAATTGGCAAGCATTCATTGTACAGCTTCAAGGCTGCTGAGAAAATGAAATTCACCTTTCTCTTTTTTTAAACAAAGATGCATTTATTATTCTTCCTGCTATTTAGTATCCAATAGCCTTAATAGATACAATACAATAATAAGGCTTCTGGATCATGTCCAAAATAAATATAAAATGACAAGGTACTATAACTTGAATATCTAAGTGTGACATTTTGGTTCATTGAATTGCCCTCCTTGCTCCATTTTCCAATATCTATAGGCAGTGGCTCTGCAAAGTCCCCACACTTAGATTGGTGTCAGCACAAAGTGGGGAAGGAGGGCTCTCGGCTGATGGGAGGCTGGGTTCCTATCTCCAACGCTGCATGTGGTACAAGAGCTTTGGGGAGGAGTGGACTGGAAACCCTGGGTTAGAAGCAACGTGCAGATGTTGTGGAATGTGCCTGCTCTGAAATCAGTGTTTTTCTGTCAGCACCACCTGCTTTGACAGATGCTAAAACTGTGTGGAAAAGTATTACCCACCTCTTAATATTTGTGTCTCTGCTGGGGTGAACAGTGATGGGAGATGGGAGATATTTAACCTGGATCTTTGACTATGGCTCCGCAGAACTGGATATGTTGTCTTCCTTAATCTGCTTCACATTATCTTTGGGTTGTGACTGTGAAAAAGCTAGCAGTTTGCTGGAGTCAATTTTCAAGAAAAGCCATTGACAGAGTAAGAATTTCTGCCAATCTTCTTAACTTGCACTGAAAGCCTACAGTTTCCAGGTGGCAAGAGCACTATATTGAGGAAAAAAAAATGGCAACCATCAAAACATGCTTTTAACAGAAATATTCTGCTAGCTTTTGTGACTCTTTGTTTCATACTGAAATGCCCAGATTTAGAAGGCATGACTTGGGCATAGTCCTATACTTTGTGTTATCAGTCTAACCGCCCTTCCCCCTCAATCGCTTGTCCCATTCACTAACTTTGTGAAAAGTATGGTATTGAGTACACGTTGAAGATCAGAAAAAAAGGAGCATGGGTATAAGAAGTAATAGTTCTTCAGTAGGACTTGACAGTGTGGGTTCAGGTTTTGCCTTCTCTTACAGGCAAATCTTTATTGAATTTAATATGGGTTGACAAGCATTGTTGGTGTTGGGAATTGGCCTTGGCTAGCTATAAGGCTGCGATAACTCCTGCGGCATAGTGATTTAGCCCTCTAGAAGTAGCACAGGGCACAGAGGTCTGTGCTACGAGGGTTCCTGCACAGTGGGTATGCTGGTCTTGGAAAAGCCTGCTTGGTAACTAGGACTTGCTTCTCGAGTTGCTGCTAGAATTTGCCAGTAGTGTGCACAGGCTCCACGCTCAAAACATAAAAAATGGCATGCCGTTTTACTTGATTCCAGTTGTTTTCGATGCTGTAGAATTGAGATGCTTAAAAAAATAAATAAGCTGGCTGTTAATGCTGTTTTTTCTTTGGTTTTAATGGCTTGTACTAATTAACTGGGTCCTGTCTAGTTTCACTTGAGTGGGAGTAACGCGGGCACAAAGATCACAGGATGGCATTTACATTGCTCTGTTTCATTAAACAGAAAAAAGATTCCGTTTAGCAAGAGACACTTCCAAGGAAAACAATGCCAGAGGAAACAAAACTATTTCTGTGCTCGGGAGAACAAGGCTTCAATAGAGTAGTCTAATTAAGATGGTTATCTGCTGGTAAACAAACATAGCTGACTTCTGAACAGTGGACAGGGGAATTTAAGGAGAAAATGTATCGATTGAGTCTGGAAGAAGAGCTACAGCTTAACAATGCACCAGATAAACACATATGCTTTCTCTGTCTCTTTCACATTGAGCAGATCTGATTGTGTTGGGGGAAACTTTTTTTTTCTCATTTGTGGCTTGCTTTTTTTTTTTTTTCCCCCTATCAGACTTTTCTGTGAAAGACTTTGCAGCGATGAATTGGCAACATGGGTCAGCCAATTCAGCTCTTCAGTGAAACACTTTGTTTAATTCCTTATTCTTTGATTCTGTCAGCTCTGAAAACACACTGTTGTGTGCTGCCTTGGTTGAAATTTGTCTGCAAATCCCTGCTGTATGAGTTAAGGCTTGTGCAGATGGTGGCAGTGCTGATCAAAATGACACTAAAGAGTTGTTTTCTCTTTTCTAAAGCCAAGCAAAAGCGTTATAAAGAAGAAGCGGGCAGCTATTATGATTTTGGTGGCTTTTATTGCTGCTGTATAAAAAGGTATAAAAGCCCTTTGGCTGCCTTTTCCACTTGTCTAATTTGAAAAAATAAGAAGTAAAACCTCCCCAGAAACTGATGGGTATAACTGTTGCCTTGCTTCAAAATCTCTTAGAAATCCTAACTTTATGAAGGGACAGATGTTTTGGTTTTGGTGTGAAGCCCTATTTGGACCAAAGACACTCAGGAGCGTGAAGACTGAGGAGGTTTTGCTGAGCGTTGTCAGAGTCCGAATGAGCAGTGCCTAGGCAATCCTGAGGAAAGGCTGGACGAGGATGCTGCAGAGGACATCTACTGAAACAAGCTTGGTGCTGTGCACTGGGACACTGTCCCTGGTGGCTTCACTTCACTTGGGTAAGTACATTGCCTGTTCGTAAATGAAGAAAATATCGCACCTATCTTTTTCTTATTTTTGGAATAAACTGTAGATATATCTGCATCATTCATGTAGAGGTATCCAAGCTAGCTCTAAACAAGATGAGGTGGACTACAAAGAAACAGGACAGTAGGGTAAAAAGCAATAAACCTTTTGTTTAGTCAAGTCTTCCTCTACCCATAATTTGTGTTATTGACTTGTAAGTTATGGAGAAGGTAATCTTGGGAGCTGTGGGAGATACCTCTGGTCTGTGAACACAGGTGAGGCAGGGGATTGGGTTATGCTCAAGACGTGAAGAGGGTAACATCCACCACCTTCACTTTCTACTACTCTGGTTTCCATAAGTTTTTTGCAATTGATACCTCAAACCTGAAGCTGATTCAATGAGGTGTGTTGGACAAAGCTGAATGGCTCTGTGAGAAAGTGTCTCAACGGTTTGGTCCAAACATCCAGCCAAGGTGTGGGGAATGCCATGTTTTTTAATTGACCATTCGCTGGCCATAAATAATAGGAAGTCAAGGAGGTAACTGAAGTGACTAGCCCACAGACAGAATCCATATGTTGAAATATGTTTGCATTAATTTTTTTGCTGAAGAGACTTGAATAATGAGCAGATTAATAAAAATCAAAGTCCTTTGTGGATAATTTATGAACAGGAACAAAACGAGGTAAGTTATGAACTGCAAATACTTCTCCTAGCTGTACTCATTGGCCTGTGGAGTTCAATCAATGCCTAATATTTTAGAACTTCTTAAAAAAAGGTAATTGAAATGAATTCAGTTCATCTGGCAGAGTGGACACAGTCAGAGACCAGATGGTTAAGGAAATGCTATGCAATAGCTAGACAAAGGGATATAGTTGGTGTATGTAAAGTTGGTGTATGTAACATGCTTTTTGATTATGCCTTTTTGTGTATTTGGTATCTCTTTTTTTTGGCAGAGGCTTTTGGACAACATCCAGCAAGCATACAAGAATGGCAAGGGGATAAGCACTGTCCATAGTTTGGACTACAGTAGCAGACCAGACTCTATGAGCAAGAGATACAGACACAAGCTTGATCACATCTGGCAGAGAAACCTGAAGTGTCAGAAGTTTAAAGACAGCTCTTTAAAAACCTGGCTGAGAATTGGCACTGGCGAGGGGATACAGGACTGTTGGTTAAATGATCTGATTTTGAAAACAGTTCTTAAATATGTGTTTTTCCCCAAAGCAGCCATCCCGGTGGATTGGAGAAAGGTAACTTGCAAAACTGTGTCCCTTGGTACGTGCAAGAGGAGAGGAATTACCGTTCTGATTTTCTTCCAGAGCAGATTTCTAGCAGAATTTCTCCTCCCTGCTGCTTCAGCTGAGGCTGCACGGGCATCCAGTCCATGTGCCAAGCGACCTACCAGCCTCACCTTGATGCTCCCTCCGCTTGTCACAAGCACTGCGTTAAAGAAACTTGTCCTGCAGCTAAGATTGTTAGGTTGCTTTAAGTATGAAGTGGACAAAAAACATTATAGAGCACGGAGTGATTGGTAAGTGTGTTACAGGGAATATCCACTCTGAGTTTCTAAGGGCCAGCAGTTTTTAAAAGGCTTACAAACCAGCTCTCGTTAGGACTGTTTCAGCATTTTCTAGGCAGAGATGAAGTCATCTCTAAAGTACTGCAATCTACTACGTGAATGCAATTAGCAATTTGCTAATGCTACTTGAAAAACTTGTGTGGATCATTTCCTTTACTTTCTAGGCTTCACCATGCCGAGCTTTTGTTGAAGTTTCTTTGCTTCTTGCACCACGTCTTGACAGTCTGAGTCCTCCTTCCCAAATCAAGCTGCTCCATACTCGAGACCTTCTCCTGCTGGACTGTGCTGGGCATGGCATGGATGCCAGGTAGGCCTTTTGTACAGGTGGTGCAACATTGCTTTCAGATTGAGCATGCAGCATTTCTTGCAAACAATGTCTTCTGGCGTTTTAGTATTTTGGTGCTCAAATTTGAACAATTTCAAATTGACCTGAACCTCTCCTAGCCTGTTTTCTTTTTTCTATTAAATGGCAACCATTCAGTGCTTCAGGCCTTGAAACCTCATTCTTCGCTTTGGAATACGAGGGGCTGAAAAGCCCACTTTCCTTTAGCTGGCAGGCATGCAATCCCAGCCACTCAGTCCACCTCATGATAGAGCTGGGCCACGAGTTCACTCTCTAGCAGAATATGCGGGTGAAGCAGACCAGTCTGAGGGCACTGGGTGAGAGCACGCTCAGTTTAACGTGGTCACATGGCATCAGCAGGAAGTCAGGACTGTGTGCTGGTCGCAGGTTTGTAACACCATTTCAACTAGAGAGGAGATGGAATAAAAGAACGCTTTCTGAGAAGAAAATCAGAGGCTTCCTCAACCTCAGTTTAAGCCATAACATGCAACTCCATGGCTGCCATGCCTCATCGGAAATTTTCAGAAATGGCAGTTCTAGAAGGAGTGAGCTTTCACTTTCATGTTTAGAAAAAAGCATATTGTAAATGTTGTTTCTCTTTCATGTTCCCTCAGAGCTTTAGCTTTTACCCATTGCCAAAAGTTGAGCTTCCCACTCTGACCCTTTAGTGAAGTGCCACCGTGTTATGCTGATTTGTCTCATCACTTGCTCAGTTAGTGTGCTGTGACACGGTAACCTCTGCATGTGGAAGACCACAGTCCTGCTCTAAAGCAAACCCCCTAGAACTGGTACGCTCAGTACTCTCTGCTCCAGGAGAGTAGCTCTTTCCAGAAAGGTCACAAATTATCTGTAATGTTTTGCAGACTTGTGTATGTGTCTCTGAGGAAATCACATTCTTACTCAAGCCTCTGAGAGAGTTACATATACCTAAAAGGCTGAGAAAATGCTAAAAACATGCAGGGCCTCCTTTTAATATTTCACTAAATATACCATGCACTTTCAAGTCTGCTATGCTCCAGGCTACATTGCTCTGGCACTGTGATGAAAAGAAGTTTCTTTGATTAATCCTCAGCCTTCTTTTCAGTAATACCTGAGTAACATTAATTCATAGTAGAACAAATCAGTATGAATCCAGGAGCAAGCCCTCCTGAATGCCTTCAGCATCTACTTTCTTACGAGAAGGCTCTTGACAATACAAACATCTAACTTACCTCTTAATTCTGTGCCAGTTACTCTGACAGTGCTTGTCAGAGTTCAGCTGCTTTGGGAACAGGCACCGTGAGTTTGAAAGCTGTTGAGATACTTTGGCCTCCTTCACTGATCTCCTACTGACTCTTCACACCAGAAGTAGGCATACATTTATTTTCTGTCTCAGTCTGAAAGGAAAACATATAGACTGCGGCACAATGTTGTCCATCTGTGTGCCTTTTTTCATTGCATGACATTGTCCTCTTTGGAAAGAAGGAGAAACAATCAGCTGTGACAATGTTATTTACACATGCTGACTTGCTAAAGTAAACATATATATATATATAAAAACACACACATGCATAGTCATTTGAGGAAAACTAGAGGTGATATGCTTCAGGAAGGGAGGCACGTGGCTGAATCGCAGTGTAAAAGGCAGACTGAAAAAGAAATACAGGAATGTGTGCAAGAAGAAAAAAATGTGATATTTTCAAGTTTGTAGCCCTCAGATTGGTATTCTTCACCTTTGAATGCCAGTGCCTGGAGCAGTGGGAATTGCACTGGGTGCCTGAAAGAGCAGTTTTGTCTGATCTTGCATGCAGTGGGGGGAACCATGCAGGAGCTGCCGCACATTTCATTTGCAGCTGTGTGCCTGAAATGACCTCAGATTTAATTAAATGCTTGTCTTCTAGCCACTGGCTGCACACGTGAAATAAGCTGAAAGCTATTTTCCCATGGTGTTGAACAGGGGCTAAAATCAGGCTCAGAGAGCCACCTCTGGTCTGTCCTATAGTGGTGGTCTGGTTCAGAGAGGTCCTGCTGTGGGAGCTGGATCTCAGTTTTGGGACTTCCCTGGTTTTGGGTGGAGGGGGTCAGGATTTGGCTGGGCTCTCTCTGTCCTCCCTGCAGTGTGTGGAGAGAAGTGCATGTAGCAGACCAAACCCAGAGCAAAGGTGTGAGTCTGCTGGCCTCTGGGACATCATGGGCTAACAATAATTTTGTGAACTTCAGTGGAAATCATGTGCTGGTCCCAAAGCCTGGGAAAAGGGAGGACAGTGAGAGATACAGGTTTAAAGATAAGAGACGGGACTAGCTCTTCCAGGCCTTTGTGGAAACTACAGTCTCTATGTGAATGACACTGGTGGATCAAATTAAAACCAAAGAATTAGAAAACAGATCTTTTCCCTCCAAAACACTCATATTTTTACAAAAGAGAGGAGAGAAAGGAATGGCTGGAATTAGGAGGGAAGGACAAGCTTAGTTGATCACTGAGGCTGAGAGGTCTTGCTATAGCCATCAGAGCTCTACCTCAGGGAGGAGTGAGAGAGATAAGTCTAGGAAGAACTCTTCAGCTGTGCTAGCCTGTATTTTTTTTTTCTTTCCCCTTCTTCTTTGCCCTTGAATACCCCATGAAAATTTCAGAATCAGTCTGGTTGAAACAGTGTGTGAGAGAATAACCTGACCCTTTTCAGTTACATAAAGAGACAGCAGTGTGCATGTGTGTGAGAGGAAGTGTGTTTGTGTGTTTTCTGGGGAAATGGGAAAAAACCCCACCTAATGTTTGCAAGGGTAGAGGTAGATATGACTGTTTGGTTCAGTGCATTTAACATGATAGAGTTATTGGTAGCTATTGGTCTTTGTTTCTGATCTCTCTTCAGTCAGAGGCATTTGGGACTGGCTAGTGGTTTGCTTGTGTGTTTTTAGGGCAACAAGCCTCTGACCTCATAAGAGAGGCACTAGTTGTAGCCCTAAAAATACTGATACTGTCCATGTGAGTGAAGCTTAAGGCCTGCATGTGCTTTAGGAAATGAAAAGAGGCAATTGTAGGCTCAGAAGCAGTTTGAGCATGAGCAAGGCACCTGAGTCTTCTCTCATCTGCCCATTTTATAAGTGTGCATGGTTCCTCTGTGGATGAATAAATAGATTATTCCCCATATCTTTTCCCCTAAGAGTATCAGCTTGCCAGGCTTACCTAAGAGATTAATGGTAGCACCAGCTAAATGGTCTGTCATTCCCATTCCCATGGTACTGTTCTCGGCACAAAGTTTGATGCTAGGATCAGTGCTGCCATGAGCCATACTCAGGTCACTGCAGTCTCCTGCTCAGCTCCTTTTCCTGGTGTAAGTAGCAGAGCAGCTGTAGCTTGAGGTATTTTCTCCATTTAATGTCACCCTTTACATGTTCTCACAGCCTTGGAAAGTGTTGTTTTGGCCCTCAACATGTATTTTAGGGATCAAGAAGGCCTCTAGTTTAAAAAATTTGGCAACCACTGATTTCAGTCCAGAATTGCAAGGTTTTCATTTCTCAGCTTACTTAATACTCTGATTTAGGTCTAAAAATTCTGCAATAAATGAATCATAAGTACCTATTTTTTTTAAGGCCAAAATATAATAAATTTACTGACAGATTGACTGAACATAGTGACTGATCAGGTGTCTTGGGAATGGTTGCTTGAGATATGGACACTTAGGAGCATTCCTCATACATTAGATGGGAAAAAAACAATGAGGAAAGTTAAAATGGGATGGTCTTAACATAAACTTTAATGGAAACAGGAAAGAAAACCAATTCTGGATGAGAATGGCAGCCTCTGAGAAGAACAGTAATCAAGAAC
>JAAGAY010145351.1:0-19662 GCA_011801015.1 Ardeotis arabs | reverse complement strand
TTTCAACATGTAGTTTTGTATATTAAATTTATTGAAATTAAAAACTAAATACTGTTTTGTCTTCATCTGCTCAGGAAGACAGAGGCAGCACTGCCTTACTCGCCTCGACTCTCTTCTGTCCACAGACTTGCCCTGCACTGCTGGGGCGGGAGCGCGCCGACTCCCCCGCGCAGGCACAGCCTCTCCTTTGAGATCGGTCCTTTCGGTTAGCTCACAGAGATTTAACAGCACAGACAGATTTGGTACCATTTCTTCTACGCTGCTGATTAAAAGCATTCCTCAAAACAGTCATCATCCAGTTTTCTACCTGACAAAGAGCAGCTGTTTTCCCCATCACCTGGGAGAACTGTAAAAGCCTATTTCTGTAAAAATACAAGGAACATTTGGGAAGCAGCAGGGTCTAGCATACTTTTTTCCCTGTCCTTTTTTAAATTAAACAAAAAAAAAAAGAAACAGAGAAAGGATGAAGGCACAGTAAGCGGGCTGCACTGAACAAGCAGTGTAGCAAGCGTGGCAGACAACTGGTAGCCAGAACAAAAACGTCGATCTGTAAACGCCTGCTGCCAAGAAGTCTGGCATTCTTTTCTTCGGAAAGGCAACATCCCATTGAACTGCACGTTGCAGTGGCATGCACAGAGGAGGGACACGCCGCTGCTAGATTGCTGCCCCAGTGCTCTCTCCTCTATTTTAGGAAACAAAAACCAAAAAAAAAAAAAGCCAACAGAAAAAAACAACTGACACCAAACAGGACTTGATAAGAGAGCACAGAAAAAGCAGTGGCAGACTGTTCACTGCACCACGCTGGCTGCTCATACACTTGAAAAAATGAATTCTCATGAAGGTCTTACCTGTGACTCGACTGAAAAGTTTTTGCACTGCCTCAGGGAATTTGTAAGCGGCTAAACTTTTCACACACCACTCTGCATAGTTAATGGCACATTCATCCCGGTGCTACGTTAGTAGTCCCACGTTAAGGCAATTCTGTCTATTTTGTGTAACCAGTAACAACCCCCTGCAGCAGCAGATTTCCAGAGCCTTACGTTTGCCTTGAAGTTATTAATTAGCACTATGGCTGTTATCAAAATAGACATTAGGTTCAGTAGTGCATTCGTTTAACATCTTTGGTGCTTGCAGCTAGCAGCATCTTTCTACGTATGTTCATCCCACATGTTTTGACATTCCAATGGATCTGGGGGAAAAAAACCAAAACAGAAAACAACAAAATTACTTGATGCAGCACTTAACAGATGTTCACAATTCAAGGTCACATTATATGTAAAATGCTGACATGAATTTTCTGGACGGTCAACTAGAAAAATCAATGGAGCCAAAATATTAAGCTCTAGTGATTGAAAATGCTTCGGTGTCCGGTCACGGCACAAGGCCAAGCTGTTGCTGTGTATACGGCCATCAAACGTGTCCCTCAGCCTGCCTGAAGCTCAGGAGCAGTCCCTCACCTCCTTGGCTGCGAGGAAATCGCTGGACAAACAGTTCCCTTGGTGCTACGCGTTCAGGTTTGAGGGCAGGCAATACGCAGGCGCACCGGAGGGAGAACTGACTGTCCCTGGCGAGCCAGAGCCCTCTCCCCGGCGTTACGAACGTAAGCTGCAGGAGGAGCGAGGACCTGAGTTTCAGGGTATCAGAGATTGTGTCCAGCCAATCCGAATTTCTTTGAAACATCAGACATCTACATACATAGAAGTGGGCTGAATTAGAGATTCCACAGGCAGATGGACTCCTGGTGCTTATCCTTCAGTAACTTTATGTAGAAAATAACTTTTTTAAAAAAGGCGCCAGAATTGTTGGTATTTATTTGCTTTTGTTTTTGGTTTTTTTTTTTAAGAAGGGAGAATTTGTGATACCTAAAAAGCAGAGTATGAGAAAGGAAGACAAGCTCCAAAGCCAAGCAGTTTCCGCAGAGGCTGGCAAGAGGAGGACACCTACTTTTTTTCATCCTTCTAACAGACAGCCACTTTGGCAGCACGCTGCTCCTCTTCTGTTCTCAACACGAGCACAGTGGGCAGCAGGCGCAGTCCTTCAAGCAGCCTCTGTTCAGCTGAACAGATGCTCCCTGCCCAGAACTCTCAGGTACTCAGAAGAAAGCCGATCTCCAATCGCTTCCCTTTCAGATGAAGTCAAGACTTTGATGGGACAAATGCTTGTCCCCTTCTCTTGCTTCTGGTAGGGGAAGAAGGGTTCTTGCTAACTCTGAAAGGTTTTGGCCAACAGTAAAAATGGACACAAGGCACCCTCTCTCCTAGAAAGGACTCATCAATCTAAACATTATTCTAAATAAAGGTGATGCTAGAAGGTCTCCCTGTATTTCAAGTGACTGTGAGATAGCAGCTTTGATACACAAACCAATCAGAGATTCTGTAACCTCATTTCTGAAATTATGTCAACTCACCACTACAAATATAAAGACGAACGGTATCAAAGCCAGAGCTTTGTAATTAGGTCAATGTCAACCAAAGGCAGCATTCAAGCAGAGTTTATCTGTAGCCCTCTCAAGTTCTGGCCACACCATCTTTAGATGCAGCATTCGTACCTCACACAGAACTAATGCTCAAGGACCAGCCAATTTTCTGTAACTGTTTGAAGATCTTGACCACTGAGAGGCTCCCTGAGTCTCACTTTTACTTCCAGTTTCCCTCCAGTGGGCTTTCTGCCATCAAAAATCTGAAAGAACCACAAAAAAAAAAAAAAGAGCAGTTAGTGCACAGACTTTGATAATGTGAAACTACAGGGCCTCAGGCAACCACTGACTTGATCTCCCCATGACTAAAAGATGACAGAGGTCACCTGCAGGTGACTGCAATGCTGGGAGGCGTCGCAGCCACCTGCTTCCATGGATCCGTAACTCAGCAGAGCAGGTTCCCTGCAGAAGCCGTGCCAGGCAGCTGTACCAACGGCTGCACCACCTCTGCCTGCCGCACACCAAGCCCCCAGAGTCGAAAGGGGGGCTCCCACTCCACCAGCAGCTCAGAGGACAACACTAAGGGCAGTGGTGTCCTGAGTGTGTCTGTGATGCAGCTCAGAGGATTTTTTTTTTTTTTAAGGTTCCATGTAGTGATTGCCTACTGGATTTTACGGCAGCTCTCTATCCTCAGTCAGTCTTCACTCCACCCTTTGATCTGTTAGATACCAACGCAAACATTTTGGGGAATCACCTGAATTTCTGCTCCTGACAATACAGAAAATTTGCAGAAGAGAGTCCCCAAGAAGTTTCCAGTACCAGAACGGTCACAGCTAAGACAAGGTTCAAGAGATGATAAAACAAAAGAACAGCCCATTGTTTATTGAACTCATCCAGTACAAAACTGTCACGTGGATACGGACACGTTTCTGCAACGTGAGTATTCATTTTCCCTTTGTGTCCAAATTCTACATACTAGGAGAACACACCTCACCCAGAAAACGTACCTCGATGATCTCTCTAACTTCACATTCCGATTCCAGCTTTTCCAGTTTCAAGTGTGCTGTCCCCACGTGCTTGTCACTTCTGAAAAACGACCTGTTTCAAAGAAATCTTCCTTAATTGAATGGGTAAGGTTTTCCAGAACATTAAAGAGAAAGTAGCTAAGAGGTCATCACTGCATCCAGGAGGGCCGGTCAAGACACGGTACTGGAACCCTACCAACCAGGGTGCAAGGGGCAAACCCTTGGTCAACTAGATAACAAGGACAAGACACAGAGGTACTCATTTTTTAATTATTCTCTTGCAACCAAATTAAAGATGAGGACAGTAGCGAAGAAAAAGTCAACTAAACTAGCACCTGGAATGGCAGCAGCTTTTGTCCCTGCAGAGGGCAACAGGACAGAGCAATCTTCTGCAACAGGCTGTTTAACAGAACAGGCTAACAACTTCCCAAGGAAGGTGCATCTCTCATCCAAACAAACATTTCACAGGCACACGCTGGCTTTGGCAAACTACTTGTTAGGAAAAAGTCACATGAATCACTGTGTTTCATTTTGGTAAGACACTCAATTTCAACAGGAACAGCTCATTTCAGCTATTGTTTTGATTCACCTTCATCCTGGTAGTGTTAACAGCCAAGAATTATCATTTTAGAATTTCTAGTCTGCTGAAATTAAACACAGAGCATTTTTATCCTGCAAGGAAAACAATCAACTTCTCTCCGCTGCAGTCACTTCTCTTCAACAGTTTTATCAGCAAGAGATCCATCTTTCCCGTAACACAGACAGGAGGTGTGATCCTTATCCAGACCAACTCCTCCAAAAAGCAACAGCTAGGACTAGAACACACTCATTCCACAGAAGTGTTCAACTCAAAGCACTGGATTTCTTTGCCTGCATCCAAGCATTCCCCTGAGTCAGTCTCCAGAAGGTCTGATAAACAACTAAAATCTAGAGATTCTGGAGGCAGGGAAGCCAACCAGCCATGCCTGTCATGTTTTAGACAGGAAATCTGCCAAGAATTCAGAAGCTTCCTTTTTTATGCTATTATTTATTTAGGCTAATATTTATTTATTCCTATTTATGCTATTTTATTCTATTTAGGAAAAAAACAAGCAAACAAACCAACCAATAAACAAACAAAAAACCCAACTCCAAGATATCCACCCTTCTTCCTGTTATTGTTAAAGAGATATTAAAATATTATCAAGCAAGACTTGACATACACAATGAAAACTCGGAAGATTATTGTATTGATTCCTCATCCGTCACCTGTGGCGGGAGCAACCAGTACGTCAATGCACAGACCCGATGCTGCCACCAGTGCCTACGTTTCCAAGTGAACAGCTGTGAACCTGGTTGTGTAAAATCTCTTGACTGGAGAAGGAGTAAGGCTGTTTCCTCACATCCATCGCCTCAATGAGTGCTTCATTCATGTATTCTCCAAATAGCTCGCAACAACCACAGTATGAAAATCCTGTCATCCAGACTTTAACCTCACTTTCTGGCTTGCGTGTTCAGAAATAGTGCCAGGTGGCTCGCACAGTGCCCAAGTCTCTACAGACTGGGAGGAGAACGGTCTGGTACCATGAGCCCAGGCTGCAGCGAGCTCACAGCAGGGAGCTCAGACACTTCCAGATGGGATACACAGTGCAGGGCCACCACTCTGAATGCACTGGAACGCGCAGCAAGTCACCGTTAGGAAGTACGTCTCTTCCAGAAGCCTGTTGCTGAAGGACCTGAAAGACTCCAGCTCCGTTGTTCAGATTCCCTCTTACTTGTCAGTTTGTCCATCTCAACACAAACTGCTGTAGTAAAGACAAACAACGTCCCAAGAACCCAAGGGCTGACAGCGCTGCCTCCAAACACAACGCCTATGAACTTTGTTGACAGAAAGCCTTCCAGAGATGAGAGTGTATTCTCCATCCATGAGACTACAGCAGACTCACAAAATCACTTAGAAAAGTTCAGAATTTATTAGCCTACATGCTAGAATGCTTTCTTTACTTCACAGGCACCTTAAAATGAGGAAGGATTACATAATTGTACTGCGGTATGTTGGATACTTTGTTCACAAACTTAAAAAGAGAATCAGCAATTCTTCTAGTTGAATTTTTTAAAGCATTTTTCCAAAAAACAATAAAGACTGGTTCATCCCTGATCAGTTCTAGGGCGTTTGCAATGAAGAATGTGAACTTGCTCTGGGCCATGGCTTCAGAAACAGCTCTGGGGAAATCTCCTTTTATCTTCAGAAGCTTTTAGGAGAGGTTTAAGGAGAGACTTTTCCTTTGGAAAAATACATTGTTGGGTTTTTACTTGAAAGTGTTTTTTAAACCGAAGTTTAATATCTATGACCTGAAACAAGTCTCCTTTGCTCACTGAGAGAAAATAATTCTTGGGAGATGGTCAAAGGGCTATCAGAGACCCCCAAACTACATCATCTACAAGCATTTCTGAAAGTATTATTCATTTATAGTCTTGAAGAAAGACCAGGAGCAGACAGTCTTTAGAAATGTGCCTGGCTCACTTAATCCTCTCCCTTCTCCTGAGAAGATGGCTGAGGGAAGGTGATCAGTGGGCATTTCTTCTTCTTCTCCCTCCCTGTTGCTATTTGTCCAGGGGAACTGTCACCCCTCCACCCCAATCCAGAACCAAGCATATATTTAACTTGTTAGATTCCTGTTCTAAGAACAAAAAAATAATCTCAGAAAAGAGACAACTTGCACAGATTTTTTTTGCTAATCTTGGAAAAGACTTTGAAGGACAATCTGGAGCTGGCATACAACTCATGAATCACTGGAGAGTGTTTCCCAGTGGCTGAACTTAAGCTTGAGCTCAGACCTTAAAAACAAGCACAGTTCCAGCTGGTAAGAGAATAGGACGTGCCCCACATGCGCAACGGTATGCAGAATATATAGGGAAAAACATTTTAAACAAATATAAACACTTAACAGTTCTATGCAAGAGAGGCAGGATCGCTAATGATGAAATCTTGAACAGAGCAGTGAGCAGTCAAGATTGACAGAGAAAGAGTAGAAAAATCAGTTTTTGATAAATGGGATGCAAATAGAAGATCTGGAGTAAAAACAATGGGCATTTGGCTCGCAAATTAACACATCTGCAACTTGAAAACCAACTTGCAGAACCTATGGATCATTTCTGCATGTCCCAGTAACGGAAACAAACAACTGCACAAAGAGCCACCGAGACAAAACCAGGTTATCTAACATCCCATCCAAGTCACGGATCACAACCGGCTCAGGGATTGGGAATACAGGCCACTCCGCATTGAATAAATCAGTAATGAGCCCAGATGCAGCATGATTTCCCTGAATGTTACCCATTGTTAACATCCAGCTCATCATCCTCATCTCAGAGACGAGAGGAGCCTGTCAAGGTCGTCTAACATTTTACCAGCAGCGTTTAGTAAATCTGTAAGCTCGGCAGAAGAAGTATGAAGAGCAGTATAAAAACATAACACTACTGCTGCCATCACCTGTCATCTGCCTCACGTTTTGCTGCCACTTGTACTTCATTATTCTACCAAGTTACCCCATGTAACATTTGCATCTTCTAGTCCTGATGAGCACAACCAAATCAAAACAGTTTGGAGCTGAATCATTACCTTCTCAGTCTCATCAGTTCCTCTTCATGTGCTGATCCTCAGCTGATCTGCCAGTTACAAATAACCTCACTGAACTCTGCCTTTTTGTCACCCCCGCAGGGGAAGACACAGAGCTCAGGCACAGTTTGAAAGGAATTCTCAGACGTGAGAACTAGAAGACTCTTTATTGAGAGCTTAAAGATTGTGCTTCATAAATTTCAGCTACAACACTCTTCAACTCTTACTAGAAAAGCAATGAGAGAGGGCAAACAGGGGACTTACCCTTTATGAAATACTTCAAATTTAATTCCTTTGGACCGAATTGCTCGCCGGAAACCTCTGTGATTTCGGTTGATGTTCAACTTAAACAACTGGTTATATTCTACAATTAAGAGACAGAAAAAAGAAAGCTGTGAAAGTCAAACTGTGCAGTGCTCCGTTACACGCACGTACTCAGACCTCTGTTTATCTCAGTTTGGCCCATTTGTGAAAGAGACTTCACATCCACATGAACCTCCTTCTCGGGAGGTTATTTCAGCCGTTAACAAGCTTGCGCCCCTGTGCAACAGTTCCTCTGTCATCCTCACTTTACAGGGACAGAAACCAAACCGCAGAAAAAAAAACAAATTGTCATGAGGAGGTGACAAAGGTTACTGGAGACAAAACTGGAGAATCTAGATCTTTCAGCAATTAAACAGAGCATCTGTGGCTAAGAAAAAGGTACAACATAATAAGGAAAAAACATCCAAAGGCTGGGATGACTGGAAAGGGGTGTTTTGATAATGCAATTAATACTGTTTCACAGCAGCTGCATTAATGAGCCTGACGAGAACTGTGCCACAGGACACCTTTTTCTCAGACAGTCTCACAACATTGTTCAAAGACTCATCTGCTGTGCTACCCAGGAACACTCATCTCTGCTCGTCAGCCTGAGAACCCAAACCATTAAAGCCAAGTGGCTGCGCAGCAAGCGCAGATCAAGATGTTGGAAGACTTGGAACACAGCTCTCAGTATCTGAGCTTCAGGACTTCTACTTTTAACAGAAAATATATATATAAACTCAAAAGAGATAGATATATAAATGTATCTCTTCTGAGATAAATTCACAACTAGTAATTGGGATACTGAATTCAAAGTTGGTTTGATACTAGATGGCTGCTTACTGTAAGAACTGAAAAAAAAAAAGTAGCAATAAACCAAACTGAGTGCAGCAAGATGATTAATTCTAAAATGCAGGAGTCTAATACCAGCATTCAACGGCTAAGTAAAAAGGGGTATTTTTCAAAAGGTAAGAAGAAAGTATTTTAGTTGGTTTTAAGACACACTATCTTAAAAAAAAAAAAAAAAAATATATATATATATTTCTGCAATGATGCTTTGTCAGGTTTAGAAATGTTAGCTGATTAGCAAAAATCATGACAGAACTGGCAATCTCACAGGACACAAAATCTGACTGAAAGATCTGATCCATGGAGATACTAAAATTAATAATTTAACGTATTTAATAAAGAAAATGTATTTATCTGGCCCATCTCCCAGCAGGGCTGACAGCAACAGCTGGAGCATGACTGGTAACTCGATGATTTCACTAATTCATAACACAATAACCACCACCAATGTTGGGATGAGGGTGAAGAAATTGCCAACACAGCTGGGCTTCACCCTCCACAAGCCCTTTCAAAAGAAAGTAGAAAAAAAAAAAAAGGTGGTGGGAAGCCCTGTGGCCTGATTCACAGTACAAGACTGTACTTTCCAGTGATCCCTAAGGTGCCATGTTTTTTCCCCTCTGTCCCAGAAAAAGTACTAACCTGGAGAATTGTTATTGTTAATTACAGGTGTTTTACTCTTTTGAGGTTGCTCCTATTAAGAGAGACACGTGTTACATAAAACCATCAGATACTGTTTCAAAATATAGAGTAGTAACCATTTTTATTACCAGCTCTTTTTTATATCTATACAAGAAATATGAGGTTTAGGGGGTTATCTGAAAGACAAGAAGAGTCACGGTACGTTCCAAACTAAAATATTTGGATTTCATTGCGGTAACAAGTATAATACTATATAAAGAATAAGTCAAAACATTACATTAAATATAAGAGCCACAGATAAGCTACATGGTCACACTCAATTCAATCCAATCATCGTAAAGTTACCGACTGCAGCTGTTAAACTACAGGACAAACTGCGCACGTTCCACGACACAGTAATTCTGTTCCTTCTGCATTAACTGGAATAATAAGCTACACAAGGAATTCATCACAAATCATTCAGGGAATTGCCCTACTATTATTTTGCCTGACAATCAATCTGCCACCAAAATGAATTAACTTTTAACCTAAAGCAGAGTACAAACTAAATCTCCGGGGACTGAACAAGGACAACGTGACCTAATTACCGCAGCTACTTTGCAAAACTCATTTCAGCTCTGGAGGAGAAAGGTGGTGTATTTGACTCTTGGCTAAGCAGTAGAGATATGGCTTTTTTTAAAAAAACAAAGAAAAATAGATTAAAAGCAACTGTGCTGATTTTCACTTATTCCCTCATACAGACCAAGTCTGTTTTCAGCCACCCCAGTGCGGGGGACTCCTCCGTCAAGGCCTCACGTAACTCCAATCTAAATACAAACCTGGTCTGAGCAATTTCCCACAGGTAAATGAATTTATTTTAGTGGAATTGCTGCAAAATTTATTAGGAGGTAAAAATCTAGGCTCTGCACTCTCACAGCTCTAAGTATTAGTCCTGTAAATGCAAATATTGTTTTTGCCCTACAGAGAAAGCAGCAGAAGCCCCAGCATTTCTACTGAGAGTAAGACTACACAGCCTCCTCAGAAGCCCTCCTAGCTCAATGGTCTCAGTATTTCTCAGAGCAGAGACGGCTTTTAAAGGTGAGGGGAACAGGATGACACCAAGGAGTTTCAAGGAAAGAACCAATATATATATGTATACGTATTTTTTATATACATACACATATATATGCACATATATACATGCACATACACATCAGTATTAACTACTAAGGTCAAGAAACTTGTGTGGCTTAAGTCCTTTCTCCAGATACGCACAAACATATTTGCTAATTAAATCACCAGGAGTCATGTGCATTCATTTGACGACACAGATTAACCTTTTCCATCCATTTCTATAATTAGAAGAGATGTCCAAAAGCAACACCTTTAAAAGCTCATTTTCTTAAAGGAACGGGACTTAGAGGGAGATCACATCTAAGGTGGCCCCTCTCCCACTGTGTTTGGTTGGTGTTACCAGTGCATTTGCACCCCTGAAATAAACAAACTTCTACAAGTTTTGCAAGCACTGGCAACAGCTGATGAGTGTCTTTCAGGGTGAAAGGGTGGGCACGGCTTAGCACTGTGAATGCTGTGTGGCAGTGAGCTGGTGGTCAGGCAGTCGGAGAACGTGCAAGCCTGAAGCGAACACCACACCGCTAAGTGTAAAGTGTGGAGAACATCACCAGAAAGGTGCAGCAAAGCTCACCTGCAGGAAACAGATTCAGCAGTTCTGTTTCTCAGAAGTTTCTGATTTAAAAATAAATTCAGGCAGTATGCCTAGGAGAGTCTTCTCTTTCTAGAAAAAAACCTACACTTCCTCCTTGAAGCCCTCACAAGCTAATACAGTGGCAAGGGTCACAGAACGCGGAACAGAAAAGCCAGGACACACTCACCGCACTCGGGTACTGAAATTCAAACTTCACAAACGCATCCAAATCATTTGGGGACACACCTGAATGAGACAACAATCAGCCAATCCAAACAGCTAACATAGATATTTTCACTGCACCTGTAACGTTGAGCAGGATTTTCAAGAGCACCTAACTGATTTGCAGTAGGACTCACGACCTGTCTCTTGACAACTGAAACACCCATCCATCAAGCCCAAATCCATAGAAAGCTGGCATCCAATGGAAAAAAAAAATCTACATTTCTTAATGCTGCTGTTAATTCTGAGACAGTCCTAACACTGGCAGGAGTAACTCTGTCTACTGAAAGGGCAATCCACATTAAGGTGGTGCAGAGTTAAGCCAGGCACTCATAACAAAATCTGAGATAAACGTGAAACAAGCTACGACCCAGTTATGAGTGAACCCAGGACAATTCAAAGTTCTTCCCTCTGTCCAGATGGAACACAGATTCTCTTTATTCTTCTGGAGGGTTTGTTTGTTTGTTTGAAATACTGTTTAAAGGCTTTTTTTGAGGGCTTGAGCCTGAAACCTGGTTATTTTGTTTTAATGAGTGCTAGCTACAAAAGTCTTGACTCGTGAAGTGGTGTCTGATTCCCCACTACTGTCCTTACCTACTCAGAAGAAAAAGCCTACATGCCCTTTCGAGTACATACCTGGTGGAGCTGGTAGGTTTATCCCCCTGACAATGAAAAGGTGCATTTCTGTGCTGTTGAGCTCAGAAAATATCCTGTGAAAAAAACAGAGACAAAAAAGCATATTCATCCCAGTAGGTCACCATCACCTCATCCACTGTCAGACCAAGATGCCACTGGTATTTGTCAGACCTTTTCCAGTAGTGCACTCCTACATAAATCATCTTAATGAATTACAAAAGAGTGAGGAAAG
Source organism: Ardeotis arabs (assembly GCA_011801015.1). Taxonomy (NCBI): domain Eukaryota; kingdom Metazoa; phylum Chordata; class Aves; order Otidiformes; family Otididae; genus Ardeotis; species Ardeotis arabs. The sequence goes on along the minus strand of JAAGAY010145351.1, from coordinate 8,058 downwards.
AGTGCAAACAGAGATAAAAACATCTCTGAGGTATAGTGAAAAGTGCCATGAACAAAGCCCAAAGGTGACAGGATTGAGGGAGAAATACAGAGGAAGGAAGAGTGGCTGAAGTAGCAGAATATAAGAGATGAAGCTGGAAATATTTTGAAAACAAAAGAACCCAGAAGAGAAGAACTTCTTTGGACTTAAGGTGTTGAGAGTGTCCTTTCAGGAACACTGAGCCTAACCCTAGGTGCCACCAGAGTTTGCTGAAGCCCATAATTCCCCAAACAAGAGCTAGAAACAAAAAAACCCCTAATTCCAGCCTGCCTGAGAAATCCCTTTGTTTTTCCACACCTTATCATTTTAAAGGTTCTTTCCTCAAAGTGATGGCTTGGAGGATCCATTCCCTGTGCTCGCGCAAGCTGTAGGATGTCCATGTCCTTTTTACAACCTTGTGCCAGTTTCTCAAACCTGTAGAAATTGGAAACAAACAATAGAAAAGCTACACACACACTAGAACATCAACCAGAGCATTCTGTCAGACACAGGCCGCAGAGCAAGCCTCAGAGCAGAGGTCTGAGAGCATCTGAGATGCAAGCCCCACAATTACTGATCCTTCTACATAAAGAGAAGTTTACCAACCCGAACCCCCATCATCTTTAGGGGAGCCAGACAGACTCAAGCCTGAAATGACCACATTGTGGGATGCTTAACAGCGGGCAGCGAGTCTTACCGAGTCGTTTCTGTGACATTTCCCAGATGCATGAATTGCTTGGAATACTGCAAACATCTCTGTCAACAGAAACAAAACCAAACAAATACAGATGCACTCAGTGATCCCTACAGATTCACGTCTGGTGGAGAGTTTTGAGGTTGATGACAACCTAATTTAGAAAAAGCCAAGAGTTTTCCCAAGTCACCTCACAACATCCACCCCCCCAATCCTTTAAGTCCAAAGCTGAGCACAGCATTTGAGTTGTTCTGCCCTGTTACTTTTTAATCGCTTAATTTCTAGATACCAGGTTCACCCAAGGGCTAGTCTTAAATCACTTGGGTACTATTTTAAAACTTGAGTGCTCATTCTTAATAGTGATAATTTGATAGTTCCAGGCCTCCAAGAACACCCTCTGACTTCAACTAACAGAGAACCCAACTCTGAAAATTTTCCACTTCAGGACACAAACAGTCAAAAGTACTTCAAAAGAAAAACAAAAGACTCTGTAGAAACAATGATGGGATTATGATATTTATAAAACTCAGATAAATGTAAAAATACCTGCAAAACATTTCTAAAAAAGATAAAACAGTCACCTCATGTTGGTCCTTCAGCAATTTTATGAGTTGTGCATATACTTCATCTGCTTTCTGAGACAGTCTGACATCTTCATGGTGTATGAAGATAAAATCACCCTCATCATCGGTAGGGGGTGATGGCAGCTGCAACACAAGAACACCACATTTCAGAGCCCTTATAGGAAAACATGAAGTAGACAAAAAGCAGTCAGAACATATGGAAAGGTCAGTGAAGGGAGATGAGTTGTTTTTCTTCTCGAGGTAACTTCAACCCAACCACTGCTTACAACACTGCCTGACAACTGCTTACGTCATAAAACCCTGCAAAATGTCTCACAGGCCTAGTTCTCTGATTTTTCAGGTCAGGAGAGCTATTACACTGCCAACTGGTTTCCCCATCTAACCAAATACCAAGAGAAACCAGGCCATCACTGTATCACATGCACCTGATCCTCATCGCAAAAAGGAGTTAGGACACAGCTAAGATGTTCTCACACCCTAACCCCAGGGAACACTTCCAAGCTGCATGGATTGGGTGTGCCACTGCGTATCAGGGAGCAAATGGTTCATGGAGACTGAATTTTCTCAAGATCTGGCACATTTGAGGAGAGCAGAAGAAATAAAACAAAACAAAACCAAAAATACAGAGGAATTTCAGGGCTCAATATCCACATTTGCCACTTCAGCAAACTAACTTAAAATTTGTGTCAAGAAATATTTATTAAATCACTGACTGTTTGAAGTAAGCACTTAAACGTCCAAGAATACGAAATAAAGCAGAATAGTAACAGTCCTACTAACCTTGGAAATATCAACAGGTTTGCCACATTTTGCTTGCTCGATCTTTAGGTCAAAGCCCTTAGCTGTTCTGAGGTACATCTTGGCCTGTTCAAGGTTATTCTCCTTCTTTGCTTTGACGGCTGCCTTCACGTATTGCTTCTTTCTGTTCTCCAGAAATTCCAGCTGTTCCCTGGCTGAAAAACAGTTGTATAAAAACCCTCACTCATCTGACACTGCCATGCCCCTGAAACAGAGGCATCGTGTCCAGTTTATAGCCAGAAAAAAAGGTCAGTAAAAGTACAGATATCAAATAAGGTCATTTCCCTACTGCACTTCATTGTTTCTTGGCTGGTTTCGATTTCAAGCATCAGAAGAAGAAACAAACTTCCTTCTGTCATGGCATCCTTTATCAAAAAACCTCACAGCAGGTCACAAGTGTCACAGTAGTAATTATAGCCCCTTACTTGGAGGCAGCAGACACGACTCCAGTAGAGCTGATTGGTTCAAAGCAGAAGCTGAACGCTGAATTCAAACATTCAGCTTGACATACCAGCTTCTAAAAGACAGCTATTATTATGAGCATCTCCAGTACTCATTTCTTTCCTCTCCCCTCATCTGTCAGGAAAAAAACAGATGACCCAACGTGTGCAGGCACACTGAGATATATCCATCTCTGCTTATCTGTAATTCCTTGCCATCTTAGTTTCTTATTAATTCTTGGGTCTCCTCTTTCCTTCCCAAAACAGTAAGGACAACCACACAAGTCATAAAAGATTGCTTTACGTTGTAACAGGTCAGTGCATCTTGTCCCTTCTTATACCTCATTTACAAAACGGTACCATGTGAGCTGACGACAGCCGTTTCCAAAGATACTCATCCTGTATTCACCACGGCACTCCACTCCTGATTACACAAGCTAAACAGCACTTGCAAGAGCTGCCTCTCTCAGCAAATAAATATACCAATGACTCTCATACCATGTCCACTGCTGTCAGATGACGATCAACTTATTCCCATCGTCGCAAAAGAGGCTGCTGACCCGCTGCTGTAAGCAATTTGCCCAATCAGCCAAAAACAAACTAATTAGACAAGGTAGCTAGCCCAGATTCCACTGAGACAAAACCCACAGCGTGCTCTGTGAGGCTGAGGCACAGAACACAGGTATTTTCAAAGAAAATCTGTGGAGAACGGACTGAGCAAAGCCATTAATCCAACTGACTGCGGCTCCTTGACCTTCCTTGCCTTAAGTGTAACTGCTCCACTCCAGTCTCACACCAACCTAAGCCCTGTGCTCTCCCACAAGAAAAAAAAAAAAGACAGTTTTATACAGTTGATTTATCAGCTATGGGCAGCTGTGAGCTGCACTTCATAACTCCGGGGGGAAGGAGGTTGCATTTGGATCACAGAATGCTCTTTGGCTAGTGAAATACAGCTTTACAATAGTGAAGTACTGACATTTTGTTGTGAAAAATCAAGAAGCTACCCAGGTTCTTGTTGCACCTATTGGTCTTATTTTAAAAAACTCAAAATAGCCAGAACAGATTACTGTAACATCAGAGATCAGGTATTACCAGTTCCTTCACAGTATAACTCTAGGACAATTCACTTAAGAGATTATATATCAGCTAAAATTTAAAAAAACAATTTCCTGAGGATCCATAGATTTTTCAAAGCCAAAATGGACAACTACTATGTTTTAGTGGTCTTTATAAAGCAAGTAATGGAATTTTCTAGAGAGAAGAGTTATGAGCTAATCACAGTGGCCCTGTGAAATGCCTTTGCACTCTGCAAAAGAGCTCACATCAGCCAACCATGCTTTGTCCCGAGGGAACCACCCAGGGCAGAACAGAAGGAGGAGGGCGGGATTACAGTCAAGGCACGACAATAGAATCAGTGAGAGCCTGAACACTGCTGGTGTCTGCCCAAATCACACTGCGAGGTGGTGGCTGCCCCTTGCTATCTGTCCAGTTAATCTTGTCCAGACAACTGTTTAGTGGCCTCAGCAACAGGAGGACTAGGGATTGATGAACTGCTGCCTATATGCCAGTTTGAGATCCTGGCACTGGGATGAAGCACTGGGCAGAAACCACTGTTTGATGTAGGAAGTTGCATTACATCAACGAATAATTCACACTGGCAAGCCGTCCACTTTAATGGGAGTATACGTAGAGTTCAGCTGTGAGCAGAGTTAAACATTATGAATCGATACACTCGTTACACCAAAATTAATTAAAAACCCAATCACCCTTATAATTACACGTGCTGCCTCTGTGAAATAAAGCTGCGTGGCTGGTCTGGGTCTGCCCACCAGTAGACACATATATTGAGACTCCTGTCAGAGGAAATCTGTGCCACACGTTCACAGGCTCGTATCTAAAAATCTAATGAAAAGACTTTACCAAGGTATTAAACAAAACTAGGGCAAACGACTAACACATGGATCTCTGGGAATGGTGATCCCTTCACCTTACCAGCTGGAGGAAGGTGATCCATTGACTCTGCCTTGTCCAGGGCGGAGGGCGATGCAGCCCGTTTCCCATGCTCAGGAGAACTCTCCTCCTCAGCCACAGCAGACGGCACTGTAATTGGCTTAACAACTTGAGTCGGCTTTCCAGGCAGCTGAGCAGGCTTCTTGGCAACTGGAGCCTGTGTCAGAGGTTCACTCTAGCATAACAAAAAGAATTTCATATTAAATGCATAAAATCTATTCCAGATGCTGAGGGCAGTATCTCAAGCATCAAGAACCATGACTATCACTATATCAGCCTTCTGGTATCGCTTTTGAGGGGAGCATAACATTCCAGACAGCAAATCTTAACTTCTGGGGGTTTACAAGTTATGCCACGCCAGTAGGTAGTTGACCTATGCAAGCATCAAACTTCCGCTACAGAAGGGACAAAAGGAACGTTCAGCAAGGCAGTAATTTAAAAAAAAGCAGATGAATGCAGAAAAATCATGATCCAGGAACTCCTTCCATTAAAAGCTACCACTGTTGAAAGCACAATCAGCAACCAAATCCAAAGAGATAAAGAAATCAAACCAAAGTCTAAAGGCTGGTGCTGCATGACAAAAAGCAGCAACTGTTGAACATCCTGGGAAAACACAAAACATAGGCACTGCTGAGATGCAGGATGAAAGTACAGATTTACACACTTTAGAACAATGTAAAGAGGTGGCCAGGATCTGAAGTATTTGCTTTGAAAATAAAATCCACATACAAGACAATTACGAGACTCAGACTCTGTAGGTACGGACTGCAATAACATCTCATCTCTGTCTCTCTCTCCTACACTGCAATGCAAACTGAAATTACTTCTGAGATCCTTTACTCTTCAGACTTCTGGAAAACGTGTTTCATCTCAGCACCCTTGCTTGACTGGAAATCCAATGCCCTCATGTCTGCATACCACAAGAGACAAAACATTTTAACTTTTACACATCTTACTAGGAAATACTAACCTCCTCCTCTTCATCATTCTCCTCCATGTTTGCCAGCTTGCTGGCACTTTCCAGAACAGCAGCTATCGTGCTGTCACCATCCGTTGCTGCAACACCAGGAAGAGGAGGAAATCCTGAGGAGGAAAGGAATACAGAAGTAAAGAGTTGCATAAGACCTATGTTCTGTCTTCCATATTTCTTCTTTTCTATAAAGCTACTGATATACACGTATCTACTATCCAATATATTTCAGAATTCAGTGTAACTAGACTGGGGCCAAGGCCACAACACCTTGCCAGACAAAGTCTGAGTGATGGGTTTAAGATCAGATCTCTCACAGATATCCAGGCTTAAAGGGATGATGCTAAAACGATGCAATAACAGAGCAGTTTTCTCAGTTGAGCAGCCAGCCACAACCTTAAGACTTTGGTAACAGAGATGGCCTCAGAACCAGCAAAAAATTTACTCTCTCCTTTGGACAACAGGACAGCAGATTGTACAAAAAGTTGCTGGCTCTTTTTTTCACCTCTCACTGCTGCCTCACCTTAGTTGGTTCAGAGTCCAGCAGAAAATCAGCGCTACCCAGGGAATAATGAACAGTACATCACTGGCATCTGGGTAACACACTAAGCCTCTGCTGAAAATCCACTGCAATGCAGAGGTTGCAAAGTAAGGCAGAATCACAGTAGTCAAATGCAAAGTATATGAAGAACAATGCTTTTCATTATTTTATTATCCTTTTAAGAATGAGGGGAAGGCTTGATGATGGAATAGGAACTCTCACACTATCAGTCCGGTATCAGCATCAAACAACAGAGACCCAGAGCCACTATTATAAAATGTCTGTTAATAAGATTTATCTCACTAATGCGTAGCAGGTATTTTTGCTGCCAATCTCATTAGAAGCACCAAGAAATGACGACTAAACTGCTTCTAAACCTAGAGGCGGCTGCTACAGGGACAGCACAAGTTCAAGGCACACAGGCAGGCAGAACATAGAATCCTATGCTGCTGCCCTCGCGTGACGTTTGATCCATTACGCAGCAGCATTTCTGCCTCCAAGGAGGTCAAGGCTGGTACTTATCATCATCCAGGTGCAATGAAATGCACTGCCAATCCATTTTAATGTCATTGCTAGTTTCAGTGACTGCCTGATGGTTGTCTTCAATGCAAATCATATGGCCTCTAAAAGAAGGCTGAAAAACATGCAGCTAACGTGTAAGGATAACTGAGGAGTTACCCATATTTTCAGAGGTGCAAATATGGAGTACACCACTCTTACAGAAACTGATATTAACCAAGAAATGGATCGCGTTCTAGAACAAGGGATGCTAAACTGCTTTTCAGGGCCAGCTTCAAAGCAGGGAACCTTCAAAGCAAATCAAAAGTACATGACCTGACAGAGCTGGCACTGCCTACTTTACTACTACTACAGTGCTTGCCATTGCCACATTTGATAGTGACAAAAAAGCCACAAGGTCCCCGCCCCTTTTCTACCTTAAAAAAATCTAGGCACCACTTTGCAGTGCTAATTGTATATTTTCAAAAGAACATATCAGGCACAAGATAAAAGGAATGATGCTTCCTAGGGTAGAAAAAGTATCATGCAAACCAGATGTGGAGCATTCATAGATGACTTTGCCCAAACTTTTTCAGACACAATACTATATGTTCTGAAGCAGATAAAAAGGACACAGAGTGTCTCAAGAAGCAGGTTCAGTTCCTGCCTCTGTCACTGTCTTAGTGTGACCATGGGCACGACTCGCTTTGTCTCTGTAGACTGCTTTCACTAGCCATGAGAGCAGAGCTGCAATACTGATCTGACTTGTCAGGTGTTACAAGAAGATGTTTAATTAAATATAGAGTTCTGAGGCTCCTGCTGGGAATAAACAGAACGGGAAACTTTGTAAATGTTTTCAGTTTCAAAATCTCCTTCCAGTAAACTAAGAAGCCAACATATCCCAAGTTTACTCTTTCCTCTATGAAGGATGGCACAGAGCACAGACAGGTAACATTTTCAGGACCTGCCCATGGTTAAGTTGTTTATCCAAACAGGGTCAGTTTCAAGTTCTGATAATAGAGTAATAACAGAATAATAGAATGGCTTGGATTGGAAGGGACCTTTAAGGGTCATCTACTCTACGATGTCCAAGTGGAGACCTGTCACGAGTGGCGTCCCTCAGGGCTCCGTGTTGGGTCCGGCCCTATTCAACATCTTTGTCGGCGACATGGACAGTGGAATAGAGTGCACCCTCAGCAAGTTCGCCGACGACACCAAGCTGTGTGGTGCCGTCGACACGCTGGAGGGGAGGGATGCCATCCAGAGGGACCTGGACAGGCTGGAGAGGTGGGCCCGTGCCAACCTCATGCAGTTCAACCAGGCCAAGTGCAAGGTCCTGCACATGGGTCGTGGCAATCCCAGGCACAAATACAGGCTGGGCAGAGAATGGATCGAGAGCAGCCCTGAGGAGAAGGACGTGGGAGAGCTGGTGGATGAGAAGCTCAACATGAGCCGGCAATGCGCCCTTGCGGCCCAGAAGGCCAACCGCATCCTGGGCTGCATCA
>JAAGAY010145350.1:64219-121881 GCA_011801015.1 Ardeotis arabs | reverse complement strand
AGGAACCTCCTGGACTGCCTGTGCCCTGCCGTGCTGTCTCTCCAACAGATGTCGGGGTGGTTGAAGTCCCCCATGAGGACCAGGGCTTGTGACCGCGACGCTGCTCCTATCTGGCTATAGAGCGCTTCGTCTGCTCTGTCTTCCTGGCCAGGCGGCCTGTAACAGACCCCCACTGTAACATCCCCTGTCTGTCCCGGTCCTCTGATCTTAACCCACAAGCTCTCTGTCAGCTCTTCCTCCATCCCCAGGAGGAGCTCCAGACACTCCAGCCGGTTGCTGACGTAGAGAGCGACACCCCCTCCTCGTCTCCCCTTCCTGTCTTTTCTAAAAAGCCTGTACCCCTCCATGTTGACGCTCCAGTCATATGAGTCGTCCCACCACGTCTCCATGATACCAACAAGGTCGTAGCCCTGCTCGTGTGCACGCATCTCCAGTTCTTCCTGTTTATTTCCCATATTTCTCTAAATGGACAGCATAATCCTTTGTCAGCTGTGTAACTGGCTTAAACTCACTGTTTTAAAACTCTGTATACAGCTCAAGCCAAATGTACTCAATGTCCGAACTACACTGTCTAACTTACTTACTCCTGAGGTTGTGGTGGGATTGGTCAAATACTTGAGATATAGCTGTTCAATTTGGTCTGAGAATAATTGTTTTTTCTTCATTTTTGGTTCTGATTACCAAGCCTAGTAACTTTGTCTATTTACTAGATAATTGTTAACATTCTCATGATGTTTAGTTTTCACCTTTCATCTACGGATGAGAATAGAATTTTCTGATGATGAGCCCATTTTGGATATCCTTTTAATATTTTATGGCTACAGAAAAAAAAAAAATCTTAATTGTTTGCCAACTAACTTAACTTTATAACATAAAATCAAAAAACCAGTCGCTGAGTATCCCAGTGGAAAATATCATTTGACTTGATCAGACAAGCAATCTGGCAGAGAATAAAATGACACATGACTAAGGTTATGATTTATAAACCTTATGTTCTGCCCTAGACTACTGTAAATTACATCTGTAATTTTTTGAGACAGTATGGGAGCCAGGTTTTTTGTTTGTTTGTTTGTTTATTCTGTCCTGTGTAATTTTTTCTATGTATTTACCTTTCTATAGGTAAATGTTAACAGACTTTTACAGCTAGAGTAAAATTTGAAACTCCTAGCTAAACAAAGCATCACATTTCCTTTACTTAGGAAAAAAAAGAAAAAAAAAAGAAAAATGGATCTACTGGCCATGGTTACTTTTCATCTGTCTGTTAAAATAAGAAAACAATAAGAAAATAAATATTCTGGAATAGTATGTTACTAATAGAAGGAATAGGGTGGAAAATGGACTAATTTTAAAATGGGACCTGATAAATGTATAGATTAGATGGTAAAGTCTAACTGCATTTGATATCAGAGGACAGGCTTTATCAGCTCAGATATTCTCTCCTACTTTTTTATGCTGTATTCTCCTGTTATTCACTCAATGCTTTAAATAAAGGTCTTTTTATCAGTAATCATAAGCAAAACACTGAAGAAAGTCTATCTATTTGGACGATATATGTATGATAATTTCTGGCTATATATCTTGATTTCAGCATGCCTGCTTCTCTACTGCCTTGAGCCACCTGCCATTCACATTTTTGCAAAGCAAACTTTATGGCAGGTATTAACTATTTACATCCAATATGCTACTATTTTACTGCTGCATTTTCCAGACAGAATGCAGTACTGAATCTGATCCAAAAATGTTGTAGATTACAGGTTTACTGGCAACTAATAACTCTGGTGCGCTATGGACAGAAGGTTGTGTATGGATAATTTTTGGTAGAGTTCTGCTTCAGCTCATGTTGTGAGCAGACTCTACCTTGTAAACATAGTAACTCAAAATGGGTGAAGAAAACTCAGTGAGGTCCTTGCTGGAAAATGTCTCTCTCACAAAAATATCAAGAAAACGATACAGAAATGTAAGTGATAAGGAAATAGTGAAATACTACCAGTAACAGAGATAGATGCATCTTGATCAACAAAATTTAGAGTCAAAATATAATAAAACCAGTACTATGTATCTTATTCATTGTATATGCAGAGACACCTTAACTAACATGAGTAATCTGAAAGAATGGAAGTCATCAGAAATGATGTTTGAGGGCTGCTTCAGTAATATTACCTGAATATTATCTGATGAGTTAAGACAAAATAATAAAAAATAACAATTCCTTTCTTTCTTCAAGCACCTCTTGAAATGCGGGGAGGTAAATTGCAGTCAAAGGACTCCAGGGCTATAAAGTCAGTTATTCCATCATTCTGCCTCCATTATCTTACTCTACACCTTCATGGAGATGAAAAAATGACTCTGCTATCTCTAGACATTAGAAGGTCGGCCTGCCTCAGTTCTGTGGGCTCCTTAAAGTGCTACTGGCAACTTACAAGGCTGAGTCAGATAAGCTGAGAACAGGTGGTGGCTCTACAGGAGAGAACAACTGCCTTTCCCCATTCCCCTCCTACCCTTCAGTCGACACTGGACCTGAGGTGCCAAAGGAACTTGCCATTGATCAGTAAATTGGCAGAGCTCAGGGATCAGTCAGTTAGTCAATCTAAAGAGCAATACATTCTTGGATTTGTGGACACTGTGCAAAAGGATGCTTAGAAAAATCTAGGATAGGGTAGTTATTAAAGGAGATTAAAGGGTATTATTGAGTGCTTCAGCAAGTTATAATTAAAAAAAGAGGGAGAGAGGGAAAAAGAGAGAGAGAGAGAGAGAGAGAGTAGGCTAATTTTTCCAGTCAGTGAAGTTTCAAGGATGAGAAGCCTAGTTTTGCTTTGTTATTGGCTTCAATATTAATTATACAGTATTTTTGCCACTTCACAAAAAGAATAATCTCCTTCAATCCAAATTCCCTAGTTAATTTCTTTAAGGTAATAATGCATACATAAGACACAGACTCAATGTTTTTGCCAATTAGAGGTGCGCCAGCCTAGCACACTTGCTGAAAATCTAGCTGCCTCTGAAAACTGAGTGCCTCATGACACACAGATAGCCCAGGTATGAATCCTATCTTCCTAAGTGGAAAAGGTAATTCAGCATTTGCTTCAGTCATATAAACTGCTCTACAGGGAATTGTCTTTATATCTCTTCATCTGGAGGCAGAACTGGGTGAATTTTATAGTGTTATACAGAACATTAGACTACATAACCCTGATAGTCACACGTGTCCTTAAATATCTGTCTGTCTATCTATCTATGTAATGACCTATTCTTTTGCACATTTACCCTCACTATAGCATCTGGTTGCCCTCAAACAAAATATTCATAGCCAGAAGACGTGCTTATAAAGCCAGTACTGAACGTGCATTCCAAAGAAAGTAAAAAAAATCAGAAACCTTACAAATTCCTAAGGAACTGAGTAATATATATATATATATTTTTTTTTTTTTTTTAAAGCTTGGGTCTAGATGATACTTACTTGTTTTTACAGCTTTTAGTCTGACCAAGAAACCAAATGGCAAGACCTAGCTTCTATAGTCAGCTGGAATCTGGGAGTGTTTTGTTCTTCTAGAATTTTTTCTTTTTTTTTCAAACTACACAGCAAAATCCAGTCTTGAAGGATGAACTTCTTTGATTCTCCATCTTGGTTCTGTCTTTAGAAATTATTTTGGTTTCCAAATAGGTGATGGAACATGATCTGCTGTTGAGATTCCTGGATTTCAGGCCTGTGGACTAGGACTCCACCTCATCTAAAGGTGAGGATATTCCCATAGACTTTAACATTCACAACATTTTCAACACTGCAACACACCTTCATTTTTCATATGCAATGTCTAGGAATGGCATGCAGCTGATTAACACTTGTTGACCATGCTGAAACTTGGTAGCCGTAGCTAATTCCTCCCCTTATATTCAGACCACATTCAAGATTCAATTAAAATCTTCTCAGCATGTGCTGCATCTTTCACTTATCAATGCTAATGACCAGGTCCTGAAACCTCCATTATACTCTGTGGTGTTTTTTGCTTCCCGGAGCTGTGCTACACGGAACCTGACATAGCCAGAGCTTGTAAAGACCCTTTATGTCCTTAGATTCCAGACCTGCAAGGTCACTTCATCAAACCAAAGCTCATTAAAAAGAAGGAAGAAAGGTGATCTACCATTCTGACCTCGGATATTGTAGCTGAAAAAGCCCTTTGCCACTTATATTTCAACTTTCAATGAGTATATGACTCAGTACTGGAAGGATTTGTAGCTGACACTCAATAGAAGCTGCTCTCGAATTTTGACAAATCCCATCTTGAGCCGAGAAGAGAAACAGATATTGATCCTAAGTGTACCTAATTCATCTCTGCACTTGTAATCCCAAAAGAAAATGGCTTCTATGACCAGAGGGCGTTCAATATTTTTTCCATCTTGTAAAATAAACAGCAGTTATTTTGGTGTGTCTTCATGCATCAGGAGCAACACTGTAAGTAAACAAAGCACTGATTTTTTTTCCTCTTCTTTTTCCTGAGCAGAGTTATAAGAACTGCTGGGCCTTTTGATTGGACTAATTAAGCTGTATCAAATAATTTAGACTGATGAAAGTCTGGAGGCCACAGCACCACAGCTGAGCTCTGTGGCTCTGAAAGGAATCTTCATTCCTTTAACAGAGAATTTTATTTCAGCAGAGATCATGTAACAAATTGTGAGGAAATTCATTTCACCCCGATGATCTACCCTCAGTAGCAGTGTGGTGGCACTAGCACTTAGGGGGTGCTGAGAGTGGTGATACATGGGGAGATAAGAGGCTAAGTTCTGTTGTCAATTCCATGCATTTAAATTGGGAGAAATTCTATTGATTTTACTGGTGGTGTTTAAGATATAGCCTGAGGTTAGGATCTAGCCCATGATTTTACTTATTGTTCCTTTCTTCATATCAGAATGACTGACTGCAAAATATAAAAGGCTTAGAAGTTCTGTCCTGAGAGTCACTCGTGACAAGACCTGGATAGGAAGCAACCAGCCATCCTAGCTGATGAATATTTTCAGTTTATAAAGTACACTCAAGTAGAAGGACCTAACCATGCAGCATTCTGTGTGTGAAGTCCTCCTTTGGTGTGGGAGAAACAGTCTGTTGTGGGAAAGAACCAGAGCAGGCATTTGACCCTGAGTCTCCCATCATTACTGGCATATTGAATTTCATGTGGTGGCTAGGAATCTTCCTGATATAGCTAAGATTCACTAAATATGCTGAGTTCCTGTGAAAAGTTTTCATTTCAACAAATCAGTCTTTTCTGACAGCAATGACAACAATTGCTGAAAATTTTCCTATCAGCTCCAATAATCACGCAAGGGAGCATCTGGCTGCAAAAGATTGGTGAGCAGGGCAGAGTATTTTAGAGACAGATGAGAGGCATTAAGTGCAACTCAGCAGGGCTTTGACACATTTAAGCAAAAGACTGTTAAGGAAGGGAGAAAATGAGGAATTTATTCTCTATGTAAGATTTTTAAGGGCATTGTTATCTTAGAAACAAGAGTAACATGGTGTACTTTTGTGTATATGGATAATAGTTGAGAATGGATGTCACATACATAAGCACCCAAGTTTTCTCCTGTTCTGGATTTGGTTTCAATGTGCCTTTTTTTTCCCCTAGAATTTCTTAATTCAGTGTTAAGTGCTGCTATGATTGCAGTCGCATATAAAAAGCATCTCGTCAGTGTCTAGTACATTTTCCTGTACTGAAATCTCAGCCTTCTGGTGAAACTACAAAGCCCTAATTCAAATAGATGCTATGAACATTCATGTCCAGCAATACCTTCCAAAATCAATGGAGGCATCTGTCTGCAAGAAAAAGGTGCATCTCAGTAAGACTACAATCACAGCCCACTCAAGCCATGCCCAAAGAGGTTGCCTATGTAGTGAAATAGTCAAAGCCAAGAGATGGCAAGTAGGAGGCAAAATTTGGTGCTCTATTAGCCAATCCAGAAGCCGTTTTCTTGAAGTATCTGTAGAGATCTGATCCATGGGACCAAATGTGGTTGCTGGATCATACTAAAAATGAGTGTGATCGTTCAACTCTGTCTCCCACAACAAATTTCAGCTGAAAGGAAAGGAAGGGGAAGTCCTGGATGCCCACATACAGGCAAGTGAGGGTTCATCTTCAAGCAGGAGTCTGTCACTTTCAGAAATATCAAATGCCTTCTGAATTTTCTGGTAGCAAATATGATCAGCTAAATGATGTCAGAACAGGAGAAGAAGTTCATTCTGTGAATTCAACAATATTTTATTTTGAAAAAAAAAAGGATTCAGTTACATGTTTTGTGGTCAGAGAGGTGCAAATAAGGAATTTATTATATTTTTTCTTAGTCAGTAACTTGCTGTTACGGGTAACCTCTAAACATGGGGGACAGGGGAAGCTCTGCATTTCTTCATAATGAAGAAAACACAAAATAGATGGCAAATTAGATGTTTTGGGGAGAAAAAATATATATAAAAAAAGCAACACTGGATTTTCTTTTAAAGAAAGTTCATATATAATGTTTCGTCTTACATTTTTTTGTTGTTTTATTTCTTAGGGCAAGGTTGCTAATGATGATGCACAAATAAGCAAAAAAATAGTACTTAATTTTCTGTGGGTTCTCATGAGTAGTTGTCAGAAAGACCTAGTTACTTTGTCAGCCAGAGTACCACATAGATCTGCTAAAGTTACCAAAGCTCTGCTGAAGAACAGCTTATAAATGATCTGGAATTAATACTGGACAATAAACAAAAGAAACTACTCAACCATACTCGGAGACTTATGTTGCAGGGGTAGAAGAATGCAGAAATAGGTGGGACTGTAAAGATGACTGTTGGAAAACAGGCATCATAAGGACGGCGTGCAATGGTCAGGTCATTTAGGTATTCTGATCACCAGATGAAGTGATGTGAAATCTGTGATGTATAGAAATGAACCATAATGCTAGCATTTGTTTACTTTCTTTATGTGACTGTTTTCCTAAATAAATAAATAAAGAAAGAATGAATGAAAACCATCTGGCAAGCTTGCAGAGTATTGGACATAAACACTAATGGCAGTGCTTTTGCACTTGCATATCACTTTTAATCTGAGGTTCTTAAAATTGTCCACATTAATTAAGCCTTATGACTCTTTGTTGAGGTCCATAAGAAAAGGCAGACAATACTTACCAGCACTCTTTGAATGTTACAAAGTTAAATCAATGACTCTAAGATTCTCAGATAGTTTCAAAAACATGAGTTCAATCAGATTGTTTTCACTCAGATGTTAGCATAAAAATTCTAGCAAATAGAAGTATCTATGAATTTTCCTTTTAGTTTTTTGAGAGTTTTGTTGTGTTTTTTTTTAAATACTTTTTCCAAATTTGCTGTTCCTTAATTTCTGAGACTGTTTTCTTTAACACATGATGGATGATAGAAAGGGAAAGATGAGCTGTCTGAGACCCTGCAAGATTCTCCATTTTGAACACAAGCAAATTACAGTTTTCATTGTTGAAGTATGAAGAAATGGGAAAAAAAAAAAAAAAGCTGTAAAAATGAAGGATCTGTCCAGGCTGTCTAACCAAACTGTGAGAAGCATACTCACAAATGCCTAGATTCATTGTTCCCTAAGCATCCGACTAGTTATAGTCATATAAAATACTCCATGATGTTAAAAGTGGGAGCTTAATTTCTTCAGAGGTTAATTCAGCCTTCCTCTGATCTCAGTTAACTGATGACTGATGTCTCTTCATTGACTAGACAGAGACCTGAAGGCAACTATATTCTGACTTAAAAGCCCTCAGATGCTTTACAAATTAGGAAGATTAATCCAAGTCTAAGTCTTTATGTGTGACTGACTCCTTCATATAAAGTTTCCATCAGAAAATCAGCTTGAGAATATATGTACCTAACTGAAAACAACTTGAGTGATGGTCAAAATAAGAGTTTTAACGGAAATTCAGTCTGATTGTGTAGAATTTATCTAGAAAGATGATAGTAGCCTTAAGAACCCAAGATGTTAACCTGGTTCCTTGTTTCCAGTAGGAAATTTTATCAATTGTTGTAGAGCCAATATTTCACCCCATTTGTTAGTGGAGACTCCATTTGAAACAGGCCTGGGTCACCTCAGCTCTTCAGCTCAAGTCAAGAGATTTTAAAATTGCATTCCAGCGGTCTTCTTTCTTGCACTTTCTTTTCACTGTGAGGTTTTGCAAAGCTGTTCTCTGAGCACACTGAATACTAGACAGTGCTTCTGCTTTAATAGAGATTTTTCTGTGATACTGTCCTTGACCAAAATTCTCTCTTATTGTTATTAAGCACATTGTTTGTTGATTCTGCTTGAGTCCTTTTCATGTACATGCAGGGACACACCATACTTAAGATACTGTATGTAAATACAGATAAGTATCTTCTCCTATATAAAGACCGTTAATAAAGATTATATTATTCATTGCTATTTCTTCAAGATCAACAGAGTAGTATTCCTCCCTATAATAGGAACAATAATACATTGTCTCTAGAAAGATACCTCAATAAGACAAAAAATCCGTTCAATGACAGGAACAATAGATTTCATATGAAACTATGTGACAGGAAAGAGACATTGCATTGTTTGGAACACCTGTAGTTAATTATCATAGCTGAATACATTAAAATCAGTTTCCAGCCTCATATCTTCATAGACTGTTTGGCGATATTAAGTGATAAAGGCTTAATAATCAAAAGTACTGAGTTAGCAAATGTTTTCTAATTTTAATAACTTCTTGTTGTAATTGCCAAGTCTTGGAGTGAAATGATTTAATTAGAAAATAATCAAGGAGTGTCTACTGTTAATTGAAGGAATTATAAAAGATCTGCATTTTTAATATATTTCTTGGGTAATAAAATTAAAGTCTATGATAATTATTTTATATACCATGCCAAAAAGAAAAGTTTGATACCAAAATGAGATCTTGTGTATAATAATTCCCATAGCTGCATTTACCTTTGGCAGGTATAACCCAAAGGAAGGATACTTTGAACATATCCATTATCTGTCATTTCACATCTTAGCTACTTAAAGAATGTCCATTCATGCTCACAACTCCTATGAGAATAGCAATAATTATCATTATACCTATTTTCTCGACTAATAAAGTGAGGCTAAATGTATCAGGATAAATCAGGGCTATTTACAGGTTAGATTGAAAAATTTCTTTCTACTCCTTTTGATAGAAAACTAGATTTCTAATTAAGCTTTTTTAAAGAAGAAATAGAGATGATTCTCTTTTTATAAACATTTTAACTTTTCAGAAAAGAAAAAGGTACATTTCAAATCAAAACAAAAAAGAAAAAAAAAAAGCTTTAAAAATATTCAGCTAATCGTGAAAGAATTTGAATTCAGAAAAAGTCTGCAGATCACCTAGTAGGACTTATAGTTCATATTCTTCACCTTTTCATTGTTCTCTGCCAACTGAGTACTGAAAATGAAGGTTATTTCCCCAAATCCTCCATGGTTATGCATTCCCATGCTGAACCATGCTCAGCAAGTGGAGTGTCAAAAATGCTGAATGTGTCATAGGGATAAAACCCTTTTTTTTTCCTGACTGTTGCTATTTCTGTTAAACATTCCAAGACACTGATCATCCAATTTAAAACTTCTGTCATGAACTGGTATTCCCTCTTGGGTGTCTGTTAAAGTTAATTTGTCAATGCACAAGAAGCACAGGATAAAGTTCTTCTAACACAGGTTTGTCAGAATAGACATGGCGTATGTAGCTTTCTGAAATGGTATATGCTCTTAGGTCCTAGGCTTGCATGAAAATCTTGTACTCTAATAAATAAATGCTAAAAAAAAAGATTTTTTCTATGAAAGGGAAAAATTATCTGCTTGCAGGAAAAGTGATAGAGCTAAAAACACACAGAGAAATATTTTCCAACCCTCAATAAAAATAATTGAGGAAAAGAAATACATTCTGAAAAAAATGAGATTGGAAGTCATTATTGCTTTACACCTTTTAGTTATTTCTCCTGAAAAGCACATCTGGTTAATAACAAGACCAGCATCACTATTCCTTTGGTTCCTGAAGGACTTTTCAGACTGTCAACAAATAATGTCATATGACATGTATAGCAAGCAGCCACTAGTGGGATGGAAAGTGACATCTGTATAGCTGACCAAAATTCAAGTGATCTGTCTGACTAGCAAGGCTCCAAGATGTTGAAGTAGTGACTGACAAACTGTCAGGCACTTCAGACCAGGTTTACAAATGCATATACATTTTCATTCCTAATTTACGCATGCTCTTAACACAAATGCACGTGCAAATAAGACACTCACAAGCCAGAAGTGCACTAAAAGCTGGAAACACCTGAATCGCATAAGTATGTGAATTATCTTGTCAATTCAATTGGCTTCTCTGCACTCATACCTTTTCTTAGTTCAGTAAACATTTAAAAAACTCAACCAATCAACATACAAAAAATGCCCTAAACATTTTACTTCTCCAGGAACGTTCAGATCAAACTAAATGTAAATTATTTGACCGTAAAGAATAGCTATTTTGTTTCTGTTCTGCCTTAGACAGAAAAGATCACATTGGCATAAGGCATCTGCTTGGAATTAATGACCAGTTGGTGATAATGCTCTCCAGCTGTTCACCAGGCCATCAGCTCCTCCCTGCTTTTTACTAATCCTCAGGAGTTACCTTTGGCCTTGAGCGTTATTGCTTAAACAAACATATCTTGAAAACTTTGGAGGTTACTTTTCATTTACCTGCCATCTAAATTCATACTTCAGAGACACTCTGTCAGAAAAGGAGATATGAGTCAGTGTCTTCACTGTAAAAGAAAAAAATAAAAACCTCACTCTATGGCATGTTTTGTATGAAGAAGAAAAAGAATAAGTGTATGTTACACCTTATGGTTACCTTGCAATAGGGAATTTTCTGGATTACTTCTTTTATAGAAGGAGAAAGTCTATTTTACAAAAAGAAGCAAAAAAAAATTGAGTGAGTGGAGGAATGGGGGAACTTTTGCATCCTTTAGGATACAAAAAGGGGAGCATTACAAAGACTGTTCCCAACTGGGCATGGATTTATAAGTTATAAGAGCATTCTTATTTACTGAAACACAGAAGTATATGCATCAGAAATTCCCAGCTGCTGACATTTTGTGAGCTTTTAATAGTACCATTAGTCAATATATCAGTATGCAGCATATCATATTGACTAGAGCTGATGTTTATAGTGGAAAGCTATTGACTTAAGGAATGAAAAAGTGGATATAATTCAGCTTCAGGTATTATTGCCCACTGGAGGTTACTTTTTCATGTACAGGGACAATAATTTGCCCTGTAAACTGAAAACTCCAGGCTCACTATATATTTTACCACGTACTTTAATAAGAATTTTTTTTTTCTCTAAATGTACTTTACATAGAAACTGGAACTTCAGCAGTAGTATATCCTACGTTACAATAGCCAATACAAAAAAAAAAACCAAAAACAAAACAAAAACCCTTGAGTGACTCACTAAAGTTTCTTAATTTTAGAAATTGTCAGTAACACATTCAGATATAGATGTAAAGCCTCCTACATATCTATCATACTGTATGATATTGCCAGTAGCCTTGACGTTGGACTTTAAATCCTAAATTGACTGCTGCTCATTTATATATCCTTATTGTGAGACTGGGATCTTTGGTATAGGATTTATTTCAGCTAGCTCTGCCAAACAAGTGGTGCTGAAAGGTTGTGTAGTCCTCATCCTCAAAGATTTTCATGGAAGCCTTAAGCAACCTGATCTGACTCTACTTTGAACACAAATTCAAACAAGATAGCCCCTTGAGATCCCTTCCAACCTGAATTCTTCTATGATCCTATGAACTCCATCACTCTAGAAGTTTATACAGGCTTTTTCTGCATTCAGTGAGAGACAGAGATGGTTATGGAAGTTAGGTCACATCAGCAAAAGACAAATCTGAGATATAATCTGAGACACCATTATAGTCAAAGGGGATTACTGTCACTATGAAAATCTAACTCTAAAATAGACGGTCTGTTACAAGTGGGAAGAAATGCTCTCTGGAGCCACCCTAGAAGGAGCCCAGAAGATTAACCTGGATTAGGTAATTAATAGACAGCTAAAAATGATGATATGGTGAAGCACTTCACCTTGAACTACAAAGACTACTAATTAGTTGAGGATCACATGATTATTCCAAGATGCTTTCTTTGTATGTGGTCAATTCATCTTTGATTGCAACTGATGACTTATAAGGTTACCATAATACAGGTAAACAATTGCATAGAATAAAAAGTACCACATACATTGACTGATGAACTAATGGGCTGGATCCTACAGTTTTAGTAAAAGATTGGCTTGCTAACCACAAGACACATACACTTCAGCTGACAGTATATCTTCATAAGCTAAAAAAAATTTCAGAATTAGCTTGTCAATAGCAGAAATGAGTCAATAGCAGAACAAATGCTATCCACTTCTAATCATAGTAATGGCACAATAGACAATATTCATTATCCACCTGTCAAATCTTGGTGTGAAAAAAAAGCAGTAATAGATCAAGGATAATATAACAATAACAGTAACAATAATTGTAAAAACAAGAGCAATGGCAAACTCAAAGAAACACTATGTCCTAAAATTAGTGACATAAATCAATAAATGTATTCTTGTGTCAATTCACATTAAGATAGATTCTATAAGACATAATAACCCAGAGTATCCTAACACAACATGACATCCTGTTTTTACTTCATGAATTATAATTTAAGACTTGATTTTTATCACTCTTTGGATAGCTATTTACTATAATGTAGTATGCCCAGGGATTTTTCCCAGGTTTCTGCGGGAGATGCTCACTTACCTGTGTCCTAGGAGAAAAAACTAGTTCATTCCTCTTGCCTTTTTTTGGTAGCATTCATCCCAATAGTGATACTGTGAAACAGAACTAAATCATCCCAATCACATTTTGACAGCTCAGTGTTGACTTCTCAAATGGAGGAAAGTCTTTTGAACTAGAGTGTAAAATGGGAGAATTTTCAGAGCTTAGGTAAGTCAGCTTTCCCCCTGTGTGGATTTCTTGTGATGTTTTCCTGCTAGGAAAACTATTTCTTCCACTACTTTTTTGACCCTTGATTAGTCCTGACAGCAGTACAGGGTGAGCCAAGATGGTGGTGGTAGCCACATACGATTCCATCACTTAAAGGTAGGTGTCTGCATTGCAAATGCCATATGTGTCCTGTTCAACATCTTTGTGGGTGACATGGACAGCCGGATAGAGTGCACCCTCAGCAAGTTCGCCGATGACAACAAGCTGTGTGGGGCCGATGACACGATAGATGGAGGGATGCCATCCAGAGGGACTTTGACAGGCTGGAGAGGTGGGCCCATGCCAACCTCATGAAGTTCAACCAGGCCGAGTGCAAGGTCCTGCACCTGGGTGGTGGCAATCCCAGGCACAAATACAGGCTGGGCAGAGAATGGATGGAGAGCAGCCCTGAGGAGAAGGACTTGGGAGTGCTGGTGGACGAGAAGCTCAACATGAGCTGGCAATGTGCTCTTGTGGCCCAGAAGGCCAACCACATCCTGGGCTGCATCAAGAGGCCCTCAGGTCGAGGGAGGTGATTCTCCCCCTCTACTCTGCCCTGGTGAGACCCCACCTGGAGTACTGTGTCCAGTTCTGGAGCCCCCAGCGTAAGAAGGGTATGGACCAGTTGGAGAAGGTCCAGAGGAGGGCCACAAAGATGATAAGAAGGCTGGAGCACCTTTCCTATGAGGACAGGTTGAGAGAGTTGGGGCTGTTCAGCCTGGAGAAGAGGAGGCTCCAGGGAGACCTTCTAGCAGTCTTCCAGTACTTCAAGGGGGCCTACAAGAAAGATGAGGAGAGGCTGTTCAGTAGGGCCTGTTGTGATAGGATGAGGGGTAATGGTTTTAAAATAGAGGGAGGTAGATTTAGATTGGACATTAGGAAAACATTTTTCACGATGAGGGTTTTAGATCACTGGAACAGGTTGCCCAGAGAGGTGGTGGATGCCCCATCCCTGGAAACGTTCAACGCCAGGCTGGATGAGGCTCTGAGCAACCTGATCTAGTCAGGGATGTCCCTGCCTCTTGCAGGGGGGTTGGACTAGATGACTTGAAGGTCCCTTCCAACTCTAATCATTCTGTGATTCTGTGATTCTATGACTATCTTAGATCCCACTATAGTCAAAGGGGATTATGGTCACTATGAAAATCTTACTCTAAAATAGACAGTCATGCTTTTTTTTTTTTTCAGTCATGTGGCTCTCTAGATTTTTCAGTGCATTGACTGAATTTCTGCTGACTGCAATGAGAACATACCGTCTTTACCATATGTAGATTCCTGAAACTCATCCTTAATACCCAGTCTAGTTCACTAGACATTTAAGTGTGTAATGTCATTTGAGATGCTGCAGTGTATTGAAAACAGATGTGACACAAATTATAGGCAGGTAAAATCCTTTCTTTCTTTTGGAGTGGCAAACAAAAGGAATACGCAAGGGCATCTTGAACGACACTAGATAATTATGTCTAGGCAATTTTACTTCATTCTTAGTGTCTAATTTATGACAATGATTAAGGATATATCTATATTGAGAAATTAAATGGGACCAGGAACATTTCTGGTCATTGAGGTCAAGCAACAAAATATATTTGGGTTTATATTGGCATACTGAGTGCACCTGGCGTAGTTATTGGGAGTGGCTAGTAACTCCTAAAATGCTCCCAAGTGTCAGCAGTGTGTTAATTGTTATGAACAAAAATTGGACCAGAGACAGTCCTTCTAACTCACTAATATGGTCAGACATACTCAAGAATCCTTATGGACATTATTTCATTTAACAGTCATAGCTTAAATGCTTGCTAATCCAGTCATATGGGTAGGCATTAACAGAGTAACATTCCCGGTTTAGACACTAGAAATGGTAAAAATTCTCATCTTTCCATCTCCCCACTCCTATCTGCACCCCAGAATATCCAAAACTGTTGTAGCCCTTTTAGATAACATACCTCTATATGCATCAAGCTCTACTAGATTTATTTTTCTCTCTTTCTCTTGAAGTGATTCTCATTCAGTCCTGAAGTTGAGGTATGGCAATAGCTTTGTATAGATTTGGTATTTTATTCATTCCTCTCTCCATCTCTGTTTCTCTCTTTCTATTCAGACACAGAGCATAATAGAATTGCCACTGCCAAAACTCTCACTCCACTGGAGTGAAAACCATTCATTTGCCATCTCAATTTTAAGATTCCTGACTCCAAATGCAAGGGAATTCTCCATGGACGTAATGGGACATTTAGCAATTCATTCATTTTCTTCACATGCTACTTATTTAGACACTCAGCAGTTGGCAGCTTTGATGTGAGTGGTGGAAATTATAAAGACATTATGTATCATAAAAATATAAATGAAAGAAAACATAGGCCCTGTTTTATATCAGACTAAATTGCCTAGTGTCATACTCAGGATATTTTGGTTTATAAATTATAATCGTTACAGGAGTTGTTCCCTTGAGTGAAACACTACCTGTCTGTTTCATATATAACACTAACTCTTCACTTTTTCTACTGGAAAGAAATCACTGTGCAAGACTTAGACATAAAGAAGTAGAGTGTTTAAAGTCAAATAGTACACATATGAATAGAACAGATTATGCCTGTGTTGGAGATCTTAAACATAATTAAGATCTCTGAGTGTCAATGAAGGAAAATAAATAATATTATTGGGAAAGAGTGGTAAAACTCAGCTGGAGAAGTCAGGGTATGATTGTTCAGAAATACTTAGATAGAAGGGGAAGAAAAAAAAAAAAACAACCACAATTTTTTTCTGCTGTGCTTCTGTCCTATTTTCTGACTATTTGTGCTGGTTTGAACCCAGACAGCAAGTAAGCACGCACATAGTTGCTCATTTATTCCTACCCCCACAGTCGGACAGAGGAAAAAACAGCAAGAGTGAGAAAACGCAAGGACACTTATTAAGTGAAGAAAAGAGGAGAATAAAACCGAACCACAAGTGATGCAAAAGCAGTCAAACACCACCCCCCACAACCAGACTGATTCCTTGCCAATCTCTGAGCAACGGCTATGTTGGAAGATACATCCCTTTCCACTTCAATTTTCAATTGTGGAACATGAAATTGCATGACATGGAGGACCTCTTTGGTCAGTTCAGGTCAGATATCCTGCCTACGTCCCTTCTCAACTTCTTGCCCACCACTAGCCTACTTGCTAGAAAGTCTTGATGCTGTGCAAGCACTGTGCGTTATCAACACTGTTTTGGTCACAGATCCACAACATGGTGCCATATGAACTCCTATGAAGACAGTTAAACTCCATTCCTGCCAGACTCGGTACAACATTTTAAGTGCTGTTGTCAAAACAGTGACCTGTTTTGATTACAGAGCACAAACATAGTAAGACAAAGCTGATAGGTCTACTCTGGGGAGTGAATTTCTAGACATTTGAAGCAGGTCTTGCATACTTCAATTCCAATAAAATGGTATATTAAACCAAGGATCAGGGTGCGATCAAGATCTATAACCGTTCAGCCACCTCAGACCAAGTAAGACTGACATAGCTAAGGCTGAATAGGCCTTTTCCTTTATGCACTTCCAGACTTGGTTATAATGGCCTTCCTCGTCACTATGCACTCTTTTTCTATTGATTTTCTTCTAACTTTTTCCATCTCTCTCTAAAAGTTTCTCACTGGAAGCTCAAAGAGATTGTGGAATCTCCATCCTTGAAGATATTCAAAACCTTGCCAGACAAGATGCTGAGCAACCTGATCTAAGTTGGTTCCACTTTGAGCAGGCGGCTGGATCAATGGATTACCAAAAGACCCTTCCAACCAATACTACATAGTTCTACTCTGTGGTTCCACACCAGTCTATTCTTACCAGCAATCCCATATGCACCTACCACCATTTAGATCACTCTTTCACCCACATTATTTTGTGGTATTCACAAATACCCTGACTCTCAATGAGTGGGTATCCTCACTGCCATTTCAACTGTGATTCTGATCTAGTGGCAAGTACTGTGGGAAAACAGAGGCAAATAGTAAAGTGTACTGAAACTCATGCAGATGCCTGATTTTTGCTGTTGTAGTGAACAACAACAGTAAGCCTTGCAGTGAGGCTTTCTCTAGATGTGGATTTTGGGAAGTACTGACAAGTTTAACACTTCTAAATTTGCTTCATGGAATTTTACTTTCTGAGACTGATACCTAAGGTATCAGGCAGGATAGTGAACTGTACCTTAAGTTTGTGAAACTTCTGTACTTCAAATTTACATATATGCTTAAGTATGTTGTTGAAATGTAAAGAAGCAAATCTGGAAGAATTTTTCAGCATATACATTTTATCACAGAAATCTTTAAGATCTTTAGATTTTCTGCAGTAGCAAGCACAGGGCACCAAAACCACACTCTTTTCACACTACTTGGTATTACAAATAAATGTAGAACTTTGTCAAGGGCTGAGTATCTTTCAAGCAGCAATGACATGCAAGAAAATGCTTTTCAATACAGGTGATTCTGTTTCCTTGTGACTTTAACAATTTTAATAATTATTTCATTTTAATTTTTTTTTAATTTTATTTACTGATTTACTGCTCAAAATCAGAACATGAGAGGGATATTCAGCTAGACTGTCTTTACCCATCTGGTGGTTTAATATCTAGTCGACATCAGTCTTCTAGACTTTGAATAGTCAATGACTGAGATACACATTTTGAGAGGTGACTTGTTCTATCAGTCTTAGGCATCTGTTTTAGGGTGGGATGAGTTTTCTGTTTTCCTTTCACTTCCAAAATAATATTGATTTCTTCTTTGAAGACACAATAATTAACTGTTCCACCTGAAAAATTTCCTTGTAAATATCTTGATTATACAAAATTTTTCAGAAGAGTGAATACTATATTGAAAACTATTCTATGATTCTATTATTCTGTTTTATGATAAAAATATCAGCTATTCATTGAGGTATTTTTTACTCCAAACCCTAAACAATCCAATTCTGTCACATTATTTTAATCCTTATGAGCGCTCTTTGGATGTTGCATATTCTCAGCCTTTTCTGCCCCTAGTCTGAAGACATTCTTGTGATTACATGAACGACATAATGCACCAATTCTTCTCACAAAAAAGGGCATGCAATGATATGTCCTGTTTCTTTTGGCCTGTGAGGAATAATGGATCATAGAGTTATGTCAACATAATTCATTTAGATGCATTTCTTAACTGAAATATATTGCATTGTTTGACCAAGGCAGTTTCAACTTTGTCAGTATTCAACACAAGAAAATATTAAAAAAGAATTCTATGTAGATTATTACTTCTCATCAAAAAATGAAAAAGTTTAAACTCTGAATGACAAGCTTCCTAGGATCCAGTGTTAATGAACTTTTCTCTTTATTTAAAAGAGGATTTTTTTTTAGATAAAGTTTTATTAGAAGGAGGTAACTGGCAAATACGTAGTTAAAAAAAAAAAAAGATGACTATCAGACTTCAAGAGATGATGTAAATATTACAAGTTCTTTTATGGATTTTCAGTGACAAATAAGTAAACCACCCATTTTAAAATTACCTCTGTGAGACCTCATGTCAATCATAAATCAAGCTTATATCCATCACAAGTTTTTGAAGATTCAGATAGTATATAGTTGATTTTCCTTTTTTTTCCTTCAATTTTTCTACTAGTGACAGCTGGAATTTATTGAAGTGAGTTTTGTTTGCTTGGTTTTTATCCTCTGCCGTTTCATTATTTTTGAAGTCAGGAAATATTATTCTCTCCACAGAGTCAGGCTGAATTGGTAAAATGTAGAGCTGAAATACATTTGAACAATTCTGGTTTTATATTTATTCTAATTCCTTTATTCAATGGTGCTTGGCTATTTTAATTTTTCTTGAAAACTAAAGCATATTTTTACTATTAAAACCTGATCATTTTTTGCCTTAATCTTTATCTCTGTCACTTCATATATAGTGTTCTCTTGGTAATGAGTCTTGAACAACTTCAAGAATATTTCTCTCATTAGCGTTTCGATGTCCAACACAATTTTACTGTATATATACTTTTTTGTTTGTTTGTTTGTTTCTGGTGCTTTTTAGTGGTTCTTCCTTCCTTCTTGATATTTTTTGTTATCCTTTTTCATTCAGTATAGTCTAGCAACATTTTATTCAAGTTTAAGTTTGCTGGCAATAGAACTTTTCAGTAGTTTTCCTATGTTGGAAAAGGATAATATACAGTCCTTCTTTATATTCATGTTCTGGATTTGTTCCACCCAGCTGATTTCTCTGCCTAATTTCCTTTTGTCCTTTACCACTGAAAACCTTAGTTACAGACCCACTTTCATCCTTTCATTTAATTTGAATAGAATCAACTTAAAATCATTCTATCCAGGGTTAATTTTCATGCCTGGCTTATCTGCTTGACTTATCACTACCAAATCTTACAGTGGGATCAGAAATCTTTCAACTCTCACGTCTGACAAATCTGTAGGTAGCTAGGACTGATATGCTTTCACAGTGAAATTATTCTGAAGAAAAGGTATGACGAATACAATTTTGAATTTCCACAGTGCTAGGAATGTCTCAATAAGTATAAAAGAGAATAAGCTGCTCTAACCAGGATTAGTATGGGAGAAGGCTAATTGGTCTTTCACCTTATTTTTGCTGTCATTCCTTCAGGGATTAGGTTAAGCCTCAGTGTATGTTTCATCAGGGAATCACGGAGATTATACTTTGTCTCTCTGTCTATCATTCAGACACTTCCTCTAATGTTGACTAGATTTTTCTAAGCCTCACAACTCATCATGCGGTTCCTTTTAGTCAAAATAGGTATATAATTTATGGTATCAAGGCAGTTGTTAGGGTAATAGAATGCAAGACGTGAGACAGTAACATGATTGCTAAATCTTTATTAAGTTTCCTGATTTCCCACCTTTCAACCATGCTGAGTCTCACCTTACCTATGGGATTTTTGAATCTTTAAATTAAGAAGATGCTAATGAGATGTCCACGAGTCTGACCTCAGACACATAAAGCATTCTGGGTAGAACGGAGATTGCCTACTATAAAGTAATGTAACCAAAAGTCATGACCTGGTCTTTTAAAATAAAGCTCCACTCAGTGGCAAAATAGAACTGCAGTAGGAAAATGTCGGTTACTCAGCAAAATTTAAATGAGGCAGAGAGACCAACTCTTTCTTTCAATTCCAACTAGAACTCTTCATGGATATTATAAAACTGACTATCATTGCGATATCTGAACGCTTAATTATTCATAGAATTTCCTGTTGGCCTAAAGGCCATGAGAAATCATTGTATTAATTTAGGATGGGATTAATCTCATATAGCTTCAAAAGACTACAACATCTGCAAATGGGATAATAGTACTTTCAATCCAGTACAATAAACAGGCATTTATAGGGTGTGATTCCTTGTCCCTCCTTAGAAGTTCACCTTAGGATGAGCTCAGTTATGACCTAGTAATATCAATTTCTGATTTTAACTACAGGATGGACTAAGGGTAAGACTAATTGTGGATATCCATGTTTGTTCAGACAAATCTTACCCTTAGCCCCGCCATACAATCAACGAAAACAGGTATATTCAGAGGATAATTCATCTCACCTAAGATCCATGTGGAAGGAAAGTGGAGTGAATAGCCATGTGAAGGTGTTAGTCTTTATCTACTGAATATGCAGAAAACTCTTTTTACATAACCATCTTAGACAAAATGCCTAATTTCCTATTGCTTAAAATAATAAATTGTATTTGAACTTTTAACTGCACTTCAGACAAAGATATGACTTCTGTGAAGAAACTCCAGTTTTAATTCTAACATTTATGCTTGTACAGTACATTCTATGAACAAATAAACACTTTATTTCCTTATTTGGAAGTGTCAGATGTTGACAAACCTACTATAGTTCATGACCAGTCATTCTACTGTTTTCCATCATTTTTGCTAAAAATTTATATTCCTTTGCAGAATCAGTTTGCCAAGTTTCAATTCCTGACCACTGGATCTTTTCAGTTTTTCCTTCTAAGACTGAAGAAATTTCTGTTATCACATTTTTATTCCTTCAGTGGTTATTTATAGACCATATCTAGTTAAGCCTTTATCTTCCTTTTGAAAAATTAAATAGAGCATGGAGTACTTCACTGCACAGTGTTTTCAAACCTGTTATAATTCCTATGGAACTTTTATGAACCCTTTCCAATCTTTTTCAATATCTTTTCTCAGCTGCAGGTAGCAAGATTGGACAGTTTTCCTATAATGGCCATACCAATGCCAAGTACAAACTAATAAAAAGATTATTTTCTTCTGTCTGATATACTTTCATTTATGTCTTTAAGGATCACATTGGTCCTCTGCAACATAACATCTCATCAGATCCCATATTCTGCTGATGAGCTACCACTGAGTCTCATTTTCTCCTTCAAGTCTTTTACAAGATCATAGGTTCTCAAGATAGAATTTTCCATCCAGTAAACGTAACTTTGATTTTCTGATCCTGAGGCAGAAATGCAGCTGACTGAGGTCAGTGTAATTCTGTTCTATGCCATTTTCTGCTAGATCAGGATCTGAGCAAGGATTTTATTTCAAGAACTTGTTTTACGAACTTGATAAAGTCCTTTGCTTAATTTTACACTAGGAATTAAAGATAACCTTAATATGATCTTAAAATCACTCCTCCTGAACATCTAAACTATATATTCAACTTTATCTTCAGGAGCCATCCATGATGATCTTGAAAACTATGCTTCACTTCTGACTATGCTGGTCCTATTCCCATACTTCTCCTAGTTCTTCCCTGTCTGAACTGTGCTTGTGACCTTCATATTCACAACAATCTTTGAAAGCAGAGAGCCCTTCATCAAAGATAACACATTTCTCTACTCCTAATTTCCTTTCCTCCTATATCCTTTCTCTGTTTTCCAATTTGTCTATCTAAAAAAAAAAGCTAATAAAAATAATTTTTAAAAAAACTATTGAGTAATTTCCAGAAATGCTCCATTTCACAAATAAGAACCATAATGTGGGTAAGATTGGTTTGATTGTAAACTGGTTGCGAAAGGGACTACAAGACTGGGAAGAGTAGTTCATGTGGCCTCAATCCTTTGGAGGCAACCGTAGATTCAATTTTATATATATATGTAGACTTATATAGCATCTCTCCAAGCTTAAATATTTCAATGGTGATTTCCATTTCAAAACATGACTGCAGGGCTAAATCAATCAGAAGCTAGTGACTAAGGATTCAGAGTGATCCAAACTAGGAATTACCTCCAAGTACCAGGCCTGCCTTGTGCAGCTGCTTTAACATATTTACAACTTTCTGAAAATGATATGCATGCTGCTTCTTCCACTTTAAACAGAGAGCACTTGGAGGAGATACTATGGTTTCCAGTGATGTGGATGCTAATTCACATCTTATTGGAAGCTACTTAATGTTATCAAGTGTACTAGGTGAATCTTAATAAAGGATTAATGAAGACAGCATGTTTCTTCCTGCTTTTATTATTGCTCCGTTGAACTTTCAGTGTATCACATTTTTTCTTCAGCCTCCCCTCAGCCCACGAACAAGTCACAGTTATCCAGAGCCAAGCACATCAGAATGGTATTTTCCTACCAACTCCTCAAAAATGATGGCTTTCCCTCTTCACAACAGTTTTCTCTCTTGTCATCCAGAAATCCCAGTCTTTCCCTTAAGCTGTTACTGATTTCAGAAAATCCTAAGAAGTCTTCACCAAAGACTTGGTCCACCTAAAGAATGCTGCTATTTCCTCCTCTCTTCTTGTTCATGCTAGAACATGTCTGAGAGCTACATACCTGTCCTCGGCCAAGGTGGATACTGTGTTTTCCAAACACACAATGATGTTAAGTTCATTTTAAAAGGAGTAGACATTATGCAACCGTACCTAGACCATTGCGCTAAAAGGCAAATCTGGTTCTGAAATGGCTAGGACTTTTGAAACAATTTTTAGCAGGTGGTGCATGCCTTCAGAAATGACAGACTGACCAGTAATAAAGGATTTGTAAACTATCCTTTAAATAAGCTGTTAAAGCAATGTAATTTTCATCATTTTATTACTAGTATATAAGACTGTTAAAATAAATCCTGATATCCAGCTAACCTGTGCTGCTATGTGACAACTCCAGCCCAGGTAAGATCTGTCACTCCTCATAATATGTGCATTTTTCCTAACTATCTTAGCTATGTACGGAAGACTGTCTTATGAGACGATTTCTGCATCTGCAGGAACAGTTTATACTGACTGCAGGTTTTTCATCTGCAGCTCCTGTAGAGCTGGCCAGCCTGGCAGAGCTGAGCAGATACCAGGCTGGAGTACACAAGAAGAGCTAAAGCATAGCTCAGGAAAGGGATGTTCTGTTTCTGGGGGTGTTCTGTCAGTGCTTGGAGAAGGAGTTGACAGCCATGGAGCTCTTGGGATGTGATTTCCCACAGGATCCAGTGGACCACTACACTCTGACCCTGCCAGGCTTGGATTGGAGAGCCCAGGCTGCTGGGCTGGATTCCAGAGTAAAGCTGGAGGCAGCTGCAGGGAAGCTCCCCAGGCAATTCTTATGGGTACAGAGACAGTCCTCTGCTCATAAATGTCTGGGTCATTATCTGCCTAGTGACACAGCATGCGCACTGGAGAGCAGAAAGGAAGTGGCACAAGCACTGAGCACCTTTCAGGGGCCTAGGAGTGTGCTTTTGAGGGATTTTTTCTCGAAATAACTTGCTTTGTCCCTAACTTGCTGGGTGACAGGCAGGGCTGGAGTGGTGAGAAGGATGCTTGGTGGCTCTGGAGAGGAAAGGAGCATTGAAAGGATATGTTTCACAAGAGGCATGGACGTGTGTGGCAAACCCAGTAGTGTGTGGGGCAGGAGTCAGGAGAGGCTGGAGAAGGTTGTTGCAAGGTATTGGAGATCAGAGTGCCTCCTCACAGAGCTTGGGTGACTGCCTTTGCAGCCCACCTTCTATGCCCCACATCATGTCCTGCTCCTGCCCAGATCTCCTCTCTGTGCTGGTTCCTGCCCGCTGCTCCCGATGACCCCACATTCTGACCCCAAGGAGAGCTCCTTCCCTAGCCTTGGTGACTTAGTGTGTGTATCTGTCTAGCTTTTAACAGATTTCATCTGGAAGATGACAAGTCTGCATGAAAACCTGTCCTCGCTGAAGTAAACAGCAGTGCCACTGATTTTTGGGATGCGCAGGTTACTCATCAGGAGTCAGTATCTCATCCTGAGCTTCTGTCAGGCACTGGCGTTGGCTTAACTTTTTGCCTCACCACAGGTCCCCATTGTTAATGTTTATTTGTTCAATGGTCTCATTGAACTTTGTATTAATTGCTATGGAGGATATTTGGCTCCCCCAGCTTGAGACATCTGGCCTCTTCATTTGTTTATTTAGAGGTGATAAGAATAAACTACAAAAGGGACATTCGTTCTATTTTACATACATACCTATCTTAGGATGGGATAGATCACCCTGTGAAAGTGTTTCCTCACAGTAATAATTTAGATTACCCTATTAGCCATGGAAATTTAAAATCCAGACCTGCATGAAAGTCTGAGAAACCATCTCTAGATTCTTTTTCTCATTTGAAGGAAAGAGTAACACCATCTAGTCAGTACTAAGTCTTGATTTATGATTTCTAAGTAAAAGCAAGGCAAGATTTTTCATCACTAAGATGATGACAGACCTTCCTTTTCTCCCCAGAGATTACACCTGATCACTTAGTTTAAGTGAAAGATGAGTATTTGTGGCCAAGTAATAAAAATAATATTTTGAAATGCAGTAATACCTATACAAATTCATATCTGGTAACTATAAATGGTGTTAGGTTTTTGAAAGAAACTAAGTTATGTACTGGTCTGAGCCAGGAGATCATTTCTTGTGACAGCAAAGAAACCACTGATGTGGGCTCTAAAGGCATCATGACATTTAATGAAGAGATTTTTAAGTTTTGCCTGAATATTGTGCGTCAAATGATGCATCACCACCTTCCCCCACAAAGGTATCAGCATAAACTTTGTGTTGTTATCAAAACTTCGCAGATTGCTGGTCTGCTTTTTGAGACTCCTGTTTCTTGATATGAAGCATCCATGCTGCCCAAAGCTTAACTGTCTGGATCCTATCTTTGGTACACTGTGTCATACAATTCAGGCACAGGGGCTATCTGAATAATGCCGCATTGCTCATTCGCTTGCCTCCCACTGTGGTTCAGCTCTCATCGTCAGCTTCAAAAAAGTGCACAGCATGACATGCTTTTTTGCATTTGCTTAGACTGCAGTGGTCAAGCTGAACAGTGAAAAGTCTGTGCCAGTTCTTTTC
This sequence comes from Ardeotis arabs, assembly GCA_011801015.1. Lineage (NCBI taxonomy): Eukaryota > Metazoa > Chordata > Aves > Otidiformes > Otididae > Ardeotis > Ardeotis arabs. Next base: position 96,544 of record JAAGAY010145350.1, on the reverse strand, counting down.
TGGCATTTGGATCTCATCAACTGCCAAACCCTGTAAAAGAAATAATCTCCCAATTGAAGACAGTTTGTGGTGGAATATGGTGATGGAGTAATTGTTCAACAGCATCATTTGTCTTTCAGAGCCAGAGTTTTCCACTGTCAAAGTCACTGATTATCAGCTCAGCCAGTGTAGGAGGCTTTTTTCCCCCTCCAAGCTACAGCAGTTTGAGTTCCATAACTGTTTACAGTCAAATGCCTATGCGATAGTTAATTGCCTTCTGTAAGCTGCTTGGCGAGTGGAGCAAGAGGAATGGTTTGATGAGTAGAGCTAGAGTCCAAAACACTGTGGAGCTTGGAGCAATAGGATCCCTGCTGATAAGAAACAAACACGACTGCTTCTGTGTCATTGTTTTTTTGGCTGCATCAGGCAAGTTTTCGGAAAGTTATTGTCTCCTAGCAGGCAGTGTAATGGGCAAGCACAATGGGCTAGTTCGCTTTTCATCTCCAAACCTAAGTGCAAATTCTGGCTTTAGTCACTCTTCAGAATGACTTCAGCACATCCCCATTTACACTTATTTCAATGCTACAGTGGCTGGCACAGGCAGGCAAAGTTTGCTTCAGGTTGCTACTGAGGTACCTAAAAAAGAGTCTTGGAATAACGATATGCTGAAGGCCAGGACAGAGGTGTATCAAGAGCACAGTGTGTGAAGAGACAGGCAACAGACTAAGACAAACAGGCAAGTTTTGGTTATGAAAAACAATATATATGCAAGGGTGCAGTTGTGGCATAGCAGAGAGTTATAAATCAGGATTGATAATCTCTCCAATATGATTTTGAGAATGGGCAGAATGTTTTACAGCTTGATCACAAACAAAAGTCTTTCTTAATTACAAACAAAAAATAAACAAAATAATGCTCTCTTCTTTTTACTGTAGCACAGAGCTGTGTTCAATCCTAAATGGAATGTGTTTGAAGATCAGGGGATTAGCTATGTCATTGTGTACCCTGAAACATGAATTTCTTTAAAGGATTTTTCATGCTTGCTTCTTTAGAGGAATCTTGTAATTTACAGAGACCAAGGAAGAAAAACAAAATAAATTAAAGAGAACTTAGGTGCAAAATAAGTCCTAAGGTACTTTTAATGGCAAGTTAATACAGCCATGTAGTTAATACATGTATTTAATGTGATGCTACTATTTCTAGAGTAGAAAATATTTAAAGATATTATATCTCTTGCTGGTTCTTAGCTAATAGGACTACCTTTTAAAAACACTTGTACATGTTCTTAGCATTAAGTAATTAGGTAGTTCCATTATTTTTATAAATATATCATTATTTAGTTCCATAGCTTTAGGCATACTACTAGTTTCATTACAATATTAACTAAATTCATAGCACTAATGGACATAAGAAAAGCAAGATACTATGTCTTTTCAGGAACTAAATTTTACCATTCCCATCCTCATTGTACAAAACTATAATCTTAGATGGCTTGGGTAAATAAATAATTACATTAGTAGAAGTTAAAGATAAAAACTAAAATATTGTTATAGGTTTTTAGAAAATGCTATTTTGCTCCACTTATTTGTGCAGAGGACATATTATTTAAGATTTTTTTCAATTTATTTTCTAAGAACTGAAAACAAAAAGTATGAACTGTTATTTAAATTTTAATATTATAAATATTTGACTTCATTAGGTAGTGGGAATGAATTTTGGAGGACATAAAGACAGTAAGAAAAAGCAAATACATTAAAATACAAACAGCCCTTTTCAGGGGACTGGTTAAAAAATTAAAAATAATTTCTTTTGGAAAGCCTTTCAAAGAACACAATTTTTCATTCATATTTGCCAGTGTTAGCTTGTTACTTTAATTCTCCTATGGAAATTACTCCTAGGGAAACCTTTATATTCACAAGAACCCATTTCAACCATTAACATTTTCCCAAACAGATTGGGAATTTAGACCATCTGTTAATGTTCAATATGAAAGAGTTGATTTTATTTTTGTTAATTTTTCACTGTTTGGGAGTTTTGAAATGCCAGTGAAAAAAAATTGATTTGGAAACTCTGAACAAAATTACTTTGACTTTCCATTTGGCTACTTGCCATCATTAATCACTCTATTCATTATATGGAATTTCTCCATTCTAATGATAGTCTTACTGAGGTAGTGTCTCAGAATTGACATGTTTGCAAAAGACTGTGCTGGCCAATTAATGTATCACATATTCTACTTATTGAAGAAGAAAGTGACAGGTGATACTTAAAAAAATCCCAACTTCTTTGACAACTTCCATCATTCTGAATGATAGAAAAATTAAAAGTAATGCTGAATAAAGTTCTGAAAAAGAATGGAAATAACTTGGGGCAAAAATATGGATGTCTAATGCCCTTTAATCCATCTTGCAGCAGTAGTTGGATGGAGGTGGGATAACTTATGATATCTAAACCAAGAGATCAGTATTTGGGCAACTGAATCACAGTCCTAAGATCCATGACTTTGAAGTGACTTAAGCACCAAACGTCTGTTGAAATCAAAGGGAACAAAGCACTTCAAGGGTTTAAAAGGTTAGGTGAAGAAACCTACATTTCGTAATTTTTCACTGGTGTTTAACCCATACATTTGTAAGTTATGTAAACAGAGTGAAAATTTGTTAGCTGGGATTTTGGTTTATCGGTCCTCAGGACAGTTTTTGTCACATTAAAAACTAAAAAAAAAACCCCAAAACTGGAATAACTTAATGTACACCATACATATATCTATTTTTATTTTTTATTTTTTATTTAGTCTGGGACATCTCTATTTTGTAGACCACAGAAATAGTGCGTAAGTTATTTTTTTGTCTACTTAAACGTTTTGAGCTGCAAGTCATTATTGCCATGATTTATGGCAGCTGCTGTATTGCCAATCTTAATGCAGTATTTTTCTTATTACTTAATTGTTCTAGTAGTGCTTTAGCCATTAGTTTCTTAGTTCTGAAAATAGGAAACACGGATTTTCTATTACAGATGCTTGGCTAATTAGTTCAGAGTCTGTCTAATGGGATCTATTAAAAATGCAAATAAGGAGTGATCAAATAGTGCAAAGTTTTGTCCTGACAGGGTATACTAATAAGTTTCTGCCAAGATAAATACATAAAATGATGGAAGACAATCAGGCTTTAGATGGCACCTTTAACTATAAAGGGGATAATACAAAGATAACATGGATGAAAGCCAAATACCTTGTGACATTTAAATTTGGACATAGCTGTAAAAATATGCCTCGGGGAAGAAGGGGTGGGGGCGGGGAATCCTGCGCTGACTTTATAGTAAAGGATAAAGGACAACAGTAAGTCAGTGTTTCTGTGTCTGTGATCTGAGTAGATTCATAAAGCATCAAAAGGATAGGCCATGAAAACCTTGCATTTTTTATCATTGCATTATATAAACATGTACGTGCATGTAAGAAAAGAAAGAAGGTGCTATGAAGGAACTATAGGCAAACATTCACAATTTAGCCTATTTTAATTATTTGTAAGATGAAAACCATTGTAGCAACTCTGCATAAGTTGTCTCACATGCTTTTAGGGTTAATGATCTTTGAATTAAAAAGATTTAAAAAGCTGGCACAAATGACCTAAAAAGTGGACCTATAACTTTCATGATGTATTGAACATACTTTTCTTCAGTGTATCATGAAACAGTAGGAAGGAGAAATAGTTAACTGGATGGGAAGTAAATCTCGTTTGCAATTCAAATTAACAAATATAAGTGCAATTTTATTCACCTTAGACAATGGACAATGGTCCAGTAAGGATCTTTGTGGACTGCAGTGTGTAGTCAACTTAGACAATAGACTTGGTACAATTTGCACATTATGAATTGTCCAGAAAAGAAATGCTATCTGTCACATGTCCTGCAAGGAGACTTTCTAAGTATATATTTCAGGGTTACTTTTCCTTAAAGAGAAAATATTTCTAAATTGGAAGCAAATCGTTGCAGGAGTGAAAGATTCTATAAATGGAAAATCCTCAACTGCACTAGGACTGGCCTAGAAGAAAAACTCAAAGGAAGAGGTAGGGCTACAAATAGATAGAAAGTACCTTTTTAGTAATTTGGAATTATTTGCATTTTTGCTTTGGTGAGATTTATCTCACCTTTGCTGCCAACTTCATCTAGGTCTTCTTGCTTATATTCCATTACTGAGATGACTTTTTGTTGACTCCTATGCTATTTTTAGGAAAGAAGTTTTGACATTTTTCCCTTTTCTTCCTTTCTGCTCTGCTCCACATAAATCCCAGTCTGATGTTTTACCGCTCAGTAGCCCTTTATTTGTTTCCTGTTATTGTTCCCACTGATAGGATGGTCTTATTGATTTCCTCCTCCCACTGCTGCAGCAGGATTGTCATTTACGTGACTGTCACACACTGAAACCTCGGGGCCAAATTCCTGCCCATTAGCAAGCTGCCTTGCCCTATTTAGAAAAGGCGTTCGGTGTCCTGCCTGTCTTCTAAATAGGCCTCTTGCTGGCTGTAGCTCCTGTTGGAAGTGTCTCTCTCTGTGCTGATTAGAGCCTAGACTGAACATTTGCTAAGGAGGTCCAAGACAAACTTCTTTATGCACAGGGTAAGTCATGCATAAGATTGGATCCCAAAGGCAGCAGTGCAATCAGCGATAGTTTATATACAAGTTAAACAAACACTCTGAGGGGAAAAGCCTTTATGGGGTATAAACATGAGCAGATAACTAGGCTCATGACCTCCAAAATGTTACTCTTCAGCTGTGGCCATGAGCTAAGTGATTTTGCCTTCAAGATTTTTTCCTTGAGCGTGAGTCCCTCTGGATTATTTTGGTGATTTCTATTGAAACAAAAGGAACAGGATCTGGTGGATTTGGGTGGAAGGGTCCATAATGAGCAAGCTGTTCCCTCTGGAGATCACAAATTCTTTTCTGACTCTGAAAAGGCATATGGTGGCTTTAATAGGGGACGTGACCTGCATTCACTTAACAATGTTCAGCATACCATCATCTTTCTCTCAATTCTTCTTGTTAAAGCTCTTCTACTCTGTTTACATTTCTCACACATACATAAACAAGGGAATGTGCTGAACAATTTGATAGTAAAGTAACTAACACACTTACTTCAGAAAGGAAACAGTTCAGAATAAGCAGAAAAGAAACTCAAAACTTCGGTGTCCACATATCCTATCTTCTGGGCTACCTCAAGATGAGAATCTTTTCCTTCCTCTAGTTTTAATCACAAGCCCCAGTGACAAGCTGAGAAAACTTCTGTGACAAAAGTTTCCTCTGCACTGCCGTATCTCCATGAAAAGTTTCAGTTTTGATGATTCATCATTTTTGCACACACACAAAAAAACACATTGTGTTGAAAGATTTCTGACCAGCCCTAGTAATGAATCCATCTGCTGCAGTCAGCGAACACAATTATGAGACAAATTACCCATCTTCAGCGGTAAAGCTGAGAATAGACCCCCCCCTTTTTTTTTTGGCTAAAAAAAATAAAAGAAAAGAGAAAGAAAAGGCACAGACTGTTATCTTACGATCTTCAGGAGCTTTTTACTATCCTCTATTAGCAGATCACTTATTCAACTCTCCTAGGCATGGCCCAGCTCCAAGAGACAGATATGATCTTATATCCACACATGGATGCACACAGAGAAAATCTGTGTATGTCCTTTGCCTACTCCGTGATCATTAAAAATTTGATAACACTTCTGTTCAAGAACGAAGGTTAGACCCCCGCCTGCTAGTCATTCTGCCCAGGTATCTGCTAAACACTGTCTTCTTTATTCTCAGTAGTATGGCTAGGTACCTGTTATAGACCTGCTGTGCTCTGCACAAGAGACAGCTACATATGAATGGGCAGCGAATTGCTCTTCCTTTGTGCCTGGTCTACCTTACAATGCATCAGTGTGAAAGCCCATTGCTTCTGAAAATGATAAGAAAGTAAAGAATGTTATTGAATGATCAAACCCGAGGCCAGATTTTGCCTGAAGACTAAACTGCTTTATGAGGAAAACACTGAGGTTCGGGTAATCGATGTTCAATGTCCATTTTTACCTCAGATTTCTTTCAGCCCACTGGGGACACCATTTAATTTAGCTGTTTGCTGTAAAACAAAGATTGTGCTCATTCTGCCTCTGCCCTCCAGCCTCTCCCTGGTCTTCTCTACTTACACTGTAAGATCTTCAAGTCAGAGAATTTAATGTGTTTGTACAGCACCTCGCACATGGGGACCCGTCTCCCACCTGGGGACTCTACAGATCACAAAAACCACACAGCAACCATTTGGAAACAAGAGTTTATACACAGAAGTTGGCATTGTTGGTACCAGCGTAGATAGAGTTAACCCCTTCCAATATGTTTCTCCTTCCTCCCCAAAATACAGATATTCCGCCGTATCACGTCTGACATTTGGGGATGGTGTGGGAACCAGGTAAAAAAAAAGAAGAGAAATAATCACAGGGCAGATACCACCTGCCTGGACTTCTCCATGGGAATGAGTGATCTGACAATTATAGACTTCAGGTGTCATGAGGAATAATTTTTCCGAACTGCTGCCAGGGGAAAAAGACTAGTTCTGATCTGATATCTGGACAGTCTAAGAGTTATTTTTGTCCTTGAAGCCTAATAGTGGGTTATTGGTAATTATAGGGAAAAAAAACCAACCTAGAAGAAGGGTGGGGTGTCTTTCTTATTTCTTCCCTGTCTATTCAGTTCTACGGAAATGTTGTGGGGTTCTTATTACATGAAGTGCGACTTTAAGGAGACTTTACCCCTATTGTTATTTCAAATTAAAAGATGCCTGTTCTGCAAGATGCTCTTTTTCATCTTTTAATCTTAATGTTTACATTATTGTTGTAATTTCTCTTTAAACTGCTACAGAAAGCAACAACACTGGCCACAGAAATAAACTCCATTTTACACAGCAGTGCATTGCTACCAGAGAGGGTGGGGAGACATCCCTGCTGCTAGAGAAGGAGGAACACAAAAATGAAAGCCAGGAGCAGATGGGAGAGGAAGAAGAGGAACTGAAAGGAAGGAAAGGGGGGAAAAAAAGGAAAGGGGGAGGGAGAAGGAAGAAAAATTGGAAGAAAAAAGATAGAGACAGGAGTGGGAGAATAGGTGCACAAATAACCCACATGAACTTGGAATGCCTCAGAGAAACCTTTCTGTATTATACCAAAATTTTATTTAATTTTATTTAGGGATGGGGCAGAGAGCAACCTAGAAGGAGGCTATTTAAGAGCCCCAACAGATCCCACTGGCTATTCAAGCTAACTGGAACTGGCAGCAGCCATCTGCATCCCTTGCTGGACAGCACAGGGGGAGTGGAGGAGAAAGCCAGATGACAAACAGCAAAAAAGCACATCTTCCACCTCTTTATTAGGCTTTCAGGAGTGATCACTAAAAGTCACAGACATTGTAAATCCATTGGCACCAACTCCAGGGGAGAGGGAGGGGGGGATAGGTGCAGGTCTGAGAGAGCAGATGTAGGTCTTCATGGCACAGCTTCTTGTTGGACAGCCTGCACTGACCTCCCTGATTTCAATGGAGAAAACAAGCCCATTTATCATTTCATCAGACTCTTTATACCAAACATTTCTAAGGAAGAGTGGGAAGGAAGAAAGGAAGTAATATGATAGGGAAGAAGAAAGTGGAGAAAGGATGAAGAGGATGAGTAGGAGGCTATGGAATTTGGAGGCAGTGGAGAGCCTGGATTTGAAGCAGGCGGCAAGATTTCCAGCAAGGAAATGTGGTCTCCAGCTTGATTCAGTTGCAGACATGCTGCAGTTATTTGCCGAGCTGCCTGGCATGCTTCTGAACTATCTGAGAAACCAGTGGCATTCAGGGCAAATTACATCTAATTTTCTGTACAAATTGCCAAACTATTGGACCCAGCAAATGTGTTTATTAAAAATCAGAGGCATAGGCATGGGTCACATATTTGTGGCACTAGATAATCAGACAGAGACTAAGCACACTAATATGGACAAATTGCATTAGATTTTTCATGCTGGAACCAATAAGGGCTCCTTCATCCTTGCTTTCACTGTCCTGAAGTATGTGCGGCCCAGAAGAGGATGCTTGCCTATTCTAGTGCTATTGATTTATTTGGAGACCTCAGTCGCTGACCCATGCTCATGATTAGGACTGAGTAAACATTTCTCTCAATTTGTAGCTCATGATATTTCCCAGCAATGAGGAAGGAACCACAGAGAACTGGGATTGAGCTGGGAGAAAAGTGTGAAGAGCTGTGACTCTTCAGAAATATCTTCTTCCACCTTGCCGTGGGTATTCAAGAGTCCTTGATGTGACAGAGGCATGAGGACAGGTGATGAGAAGCATTTTGGAATTTATAGAGGTGTTTAAGGGAAGGGCTGATGTTGAAACACATGCAAAGCTGCTGAGAGCAGACCTTCTGTTGTCCAGCTAACCTGTCTTGTTTATTCAGTAAAAAGGGATAGGAAAGAGATTTGTTCATTTGTTCATTTACTGTTTCAGGTCATCTAATTTTGAAATTTAAAAGGTCAACAAATCTGTTACCAGTAGCAAACAAATTAGGACCTAGTGTTGAGCTTTGGTGGAACATTTCAGTTCAAAGACTGCACAGGGTCTGAACAAATTTTTCTCTCCCATAAAGGGGAGAACAGTTTTGGTTTGGGTGGGTTTTTTTTTGTTTGTTTCTTCTATTTTGTTCTGGGTTTTCTTTTGTACAAGGACAATCTTCTTTGATAAATTTAATAAAATCTTCAAATTTTGAGTTGAGAGGCAATTCACAGAGTCTTAATCCCTCTTAGTATGTCTACACATGTACAGAAATATGAGTTAGATCGAAATAGAATATTACATAGGCAAAATCCCCACATATGTGGATGGTGATGGTATCCAAAATGACTCATTTAGAATTAAATGGTCTCTATGGTAGAGAAGAAATCCAGTAATTAAAAAAAATATCAGCTTTTTCATGGGGAAAGAAACTGTGAAGCACTCATTGATGAAGCACTCATTCATCCCAACTCTTCCTGTCCTAAATGTATGGAGATCCAAGTTCAAAGTGCTTGCATACACCAAGTTACTTAATTAATTGAACCTTAGTTACAGAACTAGACTGAGATTTGTAATTTTATCAGAAATTAATCAGTCTTCATAGACTTATTAGACTGTTAATACCTAGCTTAAATGGATCATCTCACGTAGGGTCGTCTTCTATTGAGAACCAATCTCTTTTGTGCAAGAAACCTATCGCAAGTGCAAGGTCCCAGTCTTTTAATGCTGTATTTCTAGCTGTGAATTGTATTTTTCAGGTAAAATTAGTTAAGTGCTAGACAATGGCACTTGGAATGGAAAATTCCATGGAAAAAAAATTCCATATCGAATGGGAAGAATATTTTCTGGAAAGACTGGAAAACCTGAAGGGGTAATTTGTAGAAAAAGGGGGCAGATATATCTGAAGTGAATCCTTAAAGCTATAGCTTTAATAAAGAAAATAAAAAGAGTAGAGATTTTTTTTTCAAAGTTTAATCTCCACCTTGTTATAAAGTGACATATTTGCAACAGGGAATGCAATTCTTCCCTCTAGTATGGTGCCAAATAATTATATGGATCACTGTATAATTACGCACATTCAAGATTCTCCTAAAAAGCTTAATTTATTCAGAGTTGTAAAGCCTATGCTTTTGATTCTAAGAGGTCTTTGTTTCAGACTCCACTTACGTAATAGCTGCCATCTTGGCTGACATTTAAGAGCTAGATATAGTCAAGCTGAACGTGTAAACTGTTATAGCTTGAGCAAAAGTTCCAGGGTTCTTTTGTTAAGGCTGGAATAGGCTCGGAGCACCTGCAGATGGAGCGCAAAAGGAGGCCTGTGGCACACCATCTCCAGAATAATATGAGTCCTCTGAGTATGAATTTTGCTGGACCATAATTTTACATACTATAGGTATTCAAAGCTCCTATTGGTTTACACACATATAAGAAAAGGATAAAAATTATTTCAGAAAATCAAAACTATTATCATAAACTCCTTTTTCTTTTTTTTTCCCCAGTAATTGTAGGGCAAATTCATGTCCCAGATAATATTCCCAGAACTTAAATATCTGGTGCAAAATATTAAACTGAAAGTCAAAGGTGGATGAAGGTGTGAAACATGTCCATGATTGTGATGCAAATGATGGATAATCAGTGAATGTGCTGCTTTTGCAAAAATATGAATCACCTTTGCAATGTTTTATGATCAAGTCTTTACAGCAACAATGATCACTTATGTGCTTGTGTGCTCTGATGAGACTCAAAGACTCGTGTACTCAGTAATTCTGTGGAGTTTGCCCGGAACTCATGACCTGTATGTTGAAAACAGAGCAGCGGCCAGTCTGTAAAAGTGTAAAATTTCCAAATTTACATCTTGTGCAATTTCTAAAATATCTGCATAGCAAAAAAGGGTACTTATGTAGATTTTCACAAACCCTTCTCAAACAGAGAAATCAAGGGAAACATTTCTTTGTCAGTAAGGGTTCCAGGTTAAGCTCCTGAGGAAAGACTGAAAGCATCATCATATAGAAAGGCTGAAGAACTATAGGGAAAGTGAAGATAGGTACAAAATTGATCAATGTAAACTAAAATTAAATGTAATGAAAAATGTCAGTGAGGTTCATTTGCATCACAATATTTTTTTTTTCTGTGAGATATTTTCACAGAAGATGTGGTAGAATATTATTTTAATGACTGTCTCTAATTCCAAATGTAAATTGACAAAGAACTTGAAAACAAATTTTTGTTTCAAATCATATGCAGACCTGACTTCTGAACTTTTTTCACTTCTGTGAAAAAATTGTAAACATTTTTTGTCATAGTACAGTGTTCTCACTGTGTATTTGGATCTCCCACAGAATTCAGAGTACTGAAGTGACCTGTAAAAGCTGATTCAAGCATTTTTTCTCTGCTGGAGTTGATTGTGCTCACTGTTTGAAATGCAGCTGCTCTGATGACTGAAGACTAGAACACATGTAGGCATCAGAATAAAATACTTCGAAAAAAGAAATGTCCCAGTAAAGCCCATTTGGCAAATAGTCATGTAAGGTAAACTCAATATTTCTGCTAGATCTTTCAGATATGCAAAAGTCTTTCTTTGCAGCATTTATTAATAAAATTTTCTAATTTTTTTGTTTGATTAAAATACTCCATCCTCTTCTAGAAGTTATAAATCTTCCCTTTTTAAAACACATTATAAATAACCATGTTTTGAACCTGGGAGTGACAACATCAAATCCTTAGAAGACTCTGCATTGTCAATTTGTCTGAAGCATGTCTGCCCAGAACCATGACCTACCACACAGCTAGGCATTCAGTAATACAGTAAGTAGTGTACAGACAAAATCTGAGGTTTCAGTTGGTATTTGCAAGTTTTCAGTAAATTCAGGGTCATGATATAAGCAGGGGCACTATCATACACCTGTCCAGTCTGTCTGTTTGTGAGCCTGCACCTTGACATGGTTTTATCTTTGGTTGTTTACCACTTCTCAGATCAAGGTCTACCATGTAATTGACCATAAATATTTCACATACAGAAAAAGAGAAAATGAAATTTACAAAATTTACTTAATATTTTACTGGAAAGTTCTTAGATAAAGCTGTGATAACAATGATATGAGAAATAGAAGTGAAGCGAAAACAACCAGTATTCTGGATTTAGTTGACTCTGGTTTCCTGTCAAATTAAATTTCATATGTTTATACGTAATCTTTCCTAGCCAAGGAGTTACACCAAAATTTTGTCCCACCTTTATCTACTATATAATTTATAAGGTTTTATTGATATGTAGGATTTGAATTAAATTGTCTGATAGAAATAAGTATCATTTCCACAGCATAACTACACATGTGGTTCTCAGTGACAACAATATTATAAGTAATGTACTAGCAAACTATACAAGACCTAACCACGATGCTTTTTATTTTCCAGATGTCTGAACTCAGCTAGATTCATAAATCATGAATATTGGACTCTGGAGGGTTTCTTGGTAACTCTGTCATGTAATGATGCTTGGCAAGGTTAATTTTCTTTTTTGAAGATTCACATTTTAGATGGGAAACCAGTGGCATTCAAAGTCAGGTAGTACTTATCTTAATGTTAGCTACTATGAAGAGAACCGAGGCCACATTTGGCTGAGGTGGTTATCAGGGATCAAATCATGACTTTCCAGAGTATTCTGCATGTTTTCATTAGGCTCCCCAGGTGTAAGGGTTTTATACATGCATGAGGCCTAGGATTGGTCCGCAAAATACACATCAATCTGGATGTACGAGGTAAATGAGTAGAAGAAGCCATGATTTTCTATGTCAACATGCTCGTTTTTCATAAGGTGAGCTCTGCATCTTTGTCCTTTTTTTCTCTGTGTTTATCTGGACAGACAGATCACACAAAATATATCTGAATATTTTTCAGCATCATCTGAGGGCAATATAAACAAGAATGACCTCAATTTGATGACCGTAACACTGGAAGATAATAAGGAGTACATTTGTCCAAGTCTGTAAGTGATTGTTAGTAGAATATTCATGTTGTGCATTATGTCCTGCCAGTATGCACTGCTGTTCACAGCCATGCCTTGGCATCCTGAGTAGTCTGCAGAAGAATAAGTAGTAGTCCTTGGCCTGCTTGACCATTGACTGTAAACTACGGACACATTGCCCTAGCAAAGTCTGAAGCTGGCAATCCTTCAGTGATACCTCTGGAATAATTATCATCCCCACATGAAATCAAGGGCCTTTCTTGACTCATATCTGGTGTCTGAAAGCAACCGGAAGAAACAGTATAAATGGAAAGAGTGTAAAACAGTGCAAGTACATAATTTTTATCTTCCTGCTTTAACGCTTCAGCTTCTATCATTCTTTTGACTAACTTCCCAATTGGCTAACTTAATAACCACTAATGTCTCTATCCTTCACAAATTTGTTCCATACTTTTTTGGCTTTAGCTACCACAGCATCACATGACAATGAATTTCGTACTCTAATGACATGCTGCTTTTTATTTGTTTTCAGTTGGCTTTATAATTATTTCATTGGTTCATTTTTACATTGTGAGAAATACTGAATCATTCTTTCCCAGTTGCGTACACAATAATATTCACATCCTCCCTTCATCTTCTCTTTTGCTCTTTCAGCTGTCAGACAAATAACTTCAAAAATATATTTATACACAAATATCTTCCTCTAGAAGATTTTCCGAAGAAACATTGGCAAAGTTTGGACTTTTAACAGATTAAGGCAGTGATTTTCAGAAAGAAATGAATCTCCATCAATTCTGTAGACCTCTCAAGTAGAGCATGTTCTTTGCAAGTCTGTAAATGATAGTTTCCGTAAGTGGGTATTCTGAAGCCACTGTTTCTCAATACATATCTAAAATTATACGATCTCACTATGCCATAACAGTTCTCCTGAAGAAAAATTTATAGTACAGAGGATATTGCAATAGTGAAAGCCATCATTATACTGTTCAAATTTACTGCAAAGTACTCAAAACAATCGCATTTGTCCCTTGTCATATTTTTGCGTAGTCAAGTATTGATTACAACTCCACAACCTAAATGCTATATGCTTACGTGAAAGAAACATGGATTTCAGAAAAAAATAGTCTTTCTCCTGCCTCTTTTGCTGGCTCCCTCCCATTGAACCTATTCTAATTTTACTGATGAATAGTAACCTCGTGATGTAACCTTCTGCTCAGCCTGGAGAAGAGAAGGCTCCAGGGAGACCTTATAGTGGTCTTCCAGTACCTAAAGAGGGCCTACAGAAAAGATGAGAAACTCTTCAGCAGGACCTCTTGCGATAGTGTGAGGTTCTAAAGTAGAGGGAGGTAGATTCAGATTAGACATTAGGAAAAAAAAAATTTAGAATGGGGGTGGTAGAATACTGGAACAAGTTGCCCAGAGAGGTAGTAGATACCCCATCCCTGGAAACATCCAAGGCCAGATTGGATGGGGCTCTGAGCAACCTGATCTGGTTGGAGATGTCCCTTCTCCTTGCAGGGGGGTTGGACTAGATGACCTTTGAAGGTGCCTTCCAAACCATTCTATGATTCTGTGATGATGGGAGGCTGAAAGAACTGTGTTTTTCCAGCCTTAAGAGAAGGCTAAGGGGAAAAATGTAGATTAGGTTGTCTACAACTGCCTAGTGGAGGCTGTAGAGAAAATGAAGCCAAACTTTTCTTGAGGTGCACCCTGGAAGGATGAGAGGGAATGGACGTAAACTGGAGCATGGGAAGTTCTGACTAGATGTAAGGATCATTTTCACACCCCCACTGCTCCCGCTAAGAGATGCCCACAGGTTTCCATCCTTACAGGTATTCAAAACTTTGACAAACAACGCCTTGACTACTCTGCTTTAATTGAACTTGCTTTGAGCTGACCTGCTCAGGTCACTTCCAACTTCTACGATTATGTCATTTTATGATTGTGCATATCTCCTTGATGTAAATTCTGCTGAGCCGTAAATGAGTTCCACATATTCATATGTAACAGCAGGTGGTGATAGTTTCTTACAGTTGAAGAATAATAATTTACATAATGCACAACAGACTGTTTCTTACAAAAGAACTAAAAGAATCAAGATGACCCCCTCTTCTTATTACATCTGGGAGAAGAAAAGCATAAACACAGGTAATTAGAATTTAATACAGATTTCCAAAAATGTCCAACGAGTAACAAAGGGATTGAGGGAAGAGCAGTGTGTTTTATTCAAACGTGGGAGTTAAGACACGGAAAGGGATAGCTTAGAGTAGTCTTGACATGAATAGTCAATATGAAATTTCCTTCAATATAAGTAGCCAAATTTAAAGCAGCAGGTTGTGTCCTTCTGATTTCATTGAATCCCTGAATGGCTAAACCCTAAAATAGAGTGTCAGCTCTGCTCCTGTATAGGACCATGGTTTGGAAGGGTACTGTGCAAAAAAGAGTTGCAAGGTCTAAGAGATCTGCCAGTAAAATATTGTAAAAGGAATAAAAGGGAGCACAAAACGGGATTGCAAAGAGAATGGTTTCTGTCACAGAAACAATAACACAATGGGAGGAATGAAACAGAAAATTAGAGAACATTTTTAGTAAATATCTTAAATTAAAAAAAAAGAAATCAAAAGAGAGGAGCTCATTTATGACTACTGTAAAATACTCTTTCACTCAATGGATTTCGAGATCACGCACTGGGTTATCAAGTCAAGGCTACTAAATGACCCTAGAGCCAGACTGTGACATTAAGTGTTCCTGCATCTGGGGACTCATTTCTGTTTATAATGATATTTGTGGGCATATCATTGATAAATTCCCTTCTTAGGATAAAGTTGTCTGACAAATTTCCCTCTTTCCTTCTTGTCTTCAGGTCTCTAGTGTTCCAATCAACTATATGTACATTCAATTCAAAACAGCTACTTAATAATAGATGGTATTACTTGCTGGTTGTCAACATTTTTTGTGGAATCTAGTGAGGAAAGAGAGGAGTAATATAAATAAGTTTTTTTTCAGCTAAAATTCTGCCCCTTCCACAGACATCTGAAGGATGAGGCACTTGAAAAAGAAGGCACATGTATGACCCTATTAAAAGCCTGACACATGTTCCAGATCTTTTCTGGATTCTTTTTCTCCCTATACCAGAATGGTATATAGGAGAAATTCTTTAGCAGGGCCTGTTGTGATAGGATGAGGGTTAATGGTTTTAAAATAGGGGGAGGTAGATTCAGACTGGACATAATGCAAAAAAAAATTTACAATGAGGGTGGTGGAACACTGGAACAGGTTACCCAGAGAAGTGGTGGATGCCCCATCCCTGGAAACATTCAAGGCCAGGTTGGATGGGGCTCTGAGCAACCTGATCCGGTTGGAGATGTTCCTTCTCCTTGTAGGGCGGTTGGACTGGATGGCCTTTAAAGGTCTCTTCCAACCCAAACCATTCTATGATCCTATATATCAGTCCTGTATATATTGCTGTTACCTTAGTAATATTTTGGATCTGGAAACTTTTAATAAAGTCATGCAAGGCTCACAATTTAAAAGCAATAACTGACAATTATCCACTTAGGGGGTTAGAAAACTGCTTTGAGAATGTACAGTACACTACCAATCATAGCTTTGTTATTTAATGGAGAGGTACTGTAATTTAGTTGGTACAACTGCCATGAAATGGGCCACAGTAAATTCACTTGAGAAAAGAAGACCAAAGGCAGGATATATACCACTGCAATGGCTCTGAGGGCCCTAAATTTATATTCTCCTGTAATACTAAGGAGGTTTTTCAACTTATTTTCCGTTCCAAAGCCTAAATTCTCCAGACTGAATAAACCATCACTCGTAAATTCACTGACAAACAAGGAGGCAAGTGTATGTACATGAAATATAGATTTAATAAATATTCCTCAAATACAGTGAAACTGCTGGTGTGTGTATAGCCTACTGGTGTCCTGTCATGGACCTTACACAAAATGTGACTGGTAATGTGCCATTCTTTTTGGTAAGACTCCTGACAGCTGACTTTGTTACCTTATTTCAATATTGCTTTTTCCTGATATACTAAAACATGCAGAGGCCCGTATTCATGAGAAAAGTGGGGAGGCACACCTCAGAATTGAAAGGTGGATTGCAAGTTACATTCAGTGCTGGAGGAAAAGCTGAAATATTTCTTATATTAACCAATCCACTTAGTAATGACTAGTTCCAAAGTTTCCTCAGCTTATTAACTCTCAGGTCCACTTGTACTTTTTAATTATTGATCCAAGTTCTCTGCCAGTTCACTTTAAGTCTGTCTATCTAGATCTGAGCCCAGAACCTCAATCTTTGAACACTTTATTAAGTAAGAAAAGAAAATACAGCTTTCTTCTTCCCTAGAATGTAACCTTCAGCTAAACTATTCAATAATATAGCATCTTTATTATTCACTGTATGATTTGTGCTTATATTATCATGCATTATTATTACACAATTAATCATAGTGACTATAGTGAGGAAGATAGAGAACTGAAGAAGTTCTGAATAGACCTGCTTTGAAATATTATTTGTATATTAGAAACAATTTCTTATTATTATCTTATCAACATTTTTTCAGTTAAAAATATCTTCCATTATTTTTATTTGAAAGAACAGCAAGATCATAGGAAAATCCAATATAATATCACTCTTGGATCGCCAATTAAAATATTGAAAATTTTGGCCAAGGTGGGAATTTTTGTAAGGTTGAGAAAGGGGAAAAAAGAAAGAAGCCATTCGTTCTTCACAGTACTAAGAAAGCTTTGGCAATGGATTTTGTTCTGTAATAATCTTGTCATCTTGCCACAGGTGCAGGAGAGTTCAGCTTATGAAGCAATTTAATAAATAGTGCTGGAAACCAAATTTCTACCATTTTCCGTGTTTTCACTTGACATAAATCAACATTATTCATATGCACACATTCCATTTTAAATGCAATCCTTTCTCACTTTACTCTTTAGTAATGGGTAACAGTTTGTATGCTGTTGGCCTTATTCTCATTTTATGCTAATTTTGTTCAAATTCTACCTCAAAGACCAGTATCTGCCTGAAAAGAAACTACCACATTCTGAGATTAATGTGCAGTTCAAAATGCACCAGTGATTGCCTGCTGGAATATTTTAAAAGCTACCCCATTCTAATTAGTAATATGAAAGATTCTTTACCTGGTTTGACTCTACAGAGCTGTGATTGCAGAAAAGGTTACCACTAATGGGAGATACAACAAAGGCTAATCAGTAATAAGTAAAACAATGTGTCACCTTACAAGACCAATGATGATTTACCATCAGAATGCTATTGAGTATCCCCTTTCATCACCCTTTTGGTGTGAAAAAAAAAAAATCCATACAAAATATGGTGTCTTATTAAGTAACCCAAGCACACGTCTGTAAAATAAATCTGTCATCTGAAAAAAAAAAAAGGCACTTAAAAAAAAGTCTTGCAACTCTATTTGTGTGGTATGAAGGACACATCTTATTCACGAGACCATTTTTTTTCCTCTGGAATATAGACATTAAAGACATTACAATTTCCAATCTACTTGCAGTGTAATTGATTCTTTGATGTCCATTTTCTGTGTGACAAACATTAAACAACTTGTCTGCAGTCAGTGATGATTTTTATTTTAGTGGGAAGTTATATTATTATTTTCCATGTAATTGATGAAAGCTTTCAGTTATTTATTTATTTTCTAGAGACTAGAGTGTATCACCTAAAATCTTATGTTCACTATAAAGAAATAAGGATATTGAAGACACCTGGCTTGAATAGGTTAGTCTCACATGAGAAAGGTATAGAGAAATTGCAGGAATATATGATTAATATATGATTAAAGTCACTGAGAAACTAAAATAATCAAAATATATGAACAGATTTTTAGAAGGAAAGATTAGATAACCAAGAGGTGATCAACATTTTTTCTATTCTATAAAAAAATGAAAAATATCTATACATTTCCTGTTCTAAGTAATACTAAAAAGTCAGCATTTTGAGAGCTCTTTTCCTAATTTAAAATGTGCAGACAAAAAGATCTTGTGTCTATCAAACTATTTAAACATTAATGTTTTGTCTTGACCTTCAGTTCTTTTCTGTAACACTTCAGTTCTTTTCTGTAATACTTCACTTGATTTTTGAACAAAAGCAATTTCTTATCTGGAACAAAGAATTTTTCGGTTTGGCAACATAAAAATGAGACATTTGAAGCATTTGTTTTCAGAAATGTATTTAACCACAAAATTTCATCTAGATCCTACTGTTCCTTATAAAAAAAAAATGAAAAGGAGAATGAAATGAAGGAAAGAAAGTTTAAGTACTCACTCTTTTTTTTTTTTTATTCCTGATGACTATTTCTGGATTTCTACTCTCTATAGAAAAAAAAAAAAAGATTTAAAAAATAAAATCTCAGTGCAGTAAGTATCAAGTAAATAATTATTAGAGTATGTATTTTCCAAAGAAAATAATCTATATATATTTAAGGTAAATTTTGCAAGCAAAAGATTTGAGTTCAAGTACGTAAAGTGCTAATATCTATTTGATAATGAAGGTGTCTCCAAAGGGAAAAATATGACATATATCCTTTTCTTTCAGGTTTGTCAAACACACTGAATAGTTCCTGTAAATTTTATGGGAGAAAATAGTATCTTGATTGATGTGAGCATGCTGTTGGTCTGGACAGTATCAAGGACTAATTCTTGCATTCTAAAAGCCTGGTTAGACTATTCTCATGACTGAAGTATTAAGCCACTGTAAATGGTTTGCTTAGGAAGGCATAGTAAATAATGAAAAAAACAACAACAACAAAAACTCACATATAGTAAACTCTTTGTGTTCATTGGATTTTTTTTTTAGTCTACCTGGTAGCCTACTATTCCATTGTAGATCCTGAAAGATCATGTGCTAGGACTCGGATCTAGATATTAGAAGCTTCTACTTTGAAAGCAACTCCTCGCTGAAAGTCAAATCCAAGATCTTTGGAATCATCAGTTCTAAGCAAAGCAATCAGCTAATGAAAGCCAAGAAGAAGAACCTATGATGATGTACTAAACGACTAAATTAAAATAATGTTACAGAATTCCTTTAATATGATTTTGCAATATGCAGAAAGAAAAATCATGCTGTTATGTAGGCTTCAACCTTAGATATACACACATCTGGTGGTCCAAGTCTTCTTAATGTCTGACAGTTATTAATAATGTTCAAGCATAAGAAGTGTTGAACTCAACAGTTCCTCAGTTTCCACGTGACATTTAATGGTAGGATAGTAATGAACACTGGAGTGAACTAATTATTGCCTAGGTACCAGTGATTTCCCTTAGGAGACAGAACAGAACAGAACAGAGGGTGAGAATATATGGAATGTAAATGTACACGGTTTCTGCGACTACCTGGCCAATGCCTGTTCAGCATAGAAGGTTAGGATGAGAAACAGAAGTAGCACATTAAACAGCCAGCTATGCAAATCCTAACAAACAGGAGTTAAAGGAGGCACTACCAACAGCCACAGCTCTCAGGTCCCTGATTAATTGATTGATGGACTGTTGAAGGGACTGCTCGAATCCTTGAGGAGGTTCAGCCAGAAGCAGGAGCAACAGATAAGAAGGGGGAAATGAGATTATAATGAGATTCCGGGGAATCAGCCAGTTTATTTCAGGATATTTGAAAAGGATTATGGTGTGGCAAACATATTGTGGGATGTTTTGAGAAAGGGCAACAGGTAGGCAAAGGAAATGGGCAAGGTGGATCAGACAAAAGATGGGACATGCAGAAGGGGGATAAAAGATGTTATGTAAAGAAAGTGCAGATCAATGTGCTCTTACCTAGCCAATCCCTCTGCCTGATAACCAGTCTGATCTTCTTAATGTCTTCTTATCCAACTCTACTCGTACCTGTTTTCCTAAGTGAGAGTGCTCGCTGTCGTCTCTGTGTGTGTGTGTGTGTGTGTGTGTGTGTGTGTGTGTGCGCGCGCGCGCGTGTGTGTGAGGATAATAAACCTCAAGTTGGAGTAGCTAGAACAGTTAAGAGTTCAGGGAACCAGCTACCAGAGACACCAGGGGTCTGAAAGTTAGCTACTGGAGGCGCCGCAGATGTCTCCCACACCAATGGCAGAGATCTCTGTGAGTAGGCATGGGTGCAAAATCTGATAGCAGACATTGAGCCTGATTAGCCAGCAAAGACAATCAGGATCAAGTCATTTGTATTGTTCATGTTTGTGTGAGCACTGTTTGTGTATATGTGGTGCCTGTAAGGGTGCTTTCCTTCTTTTTGTGTTGATTAGTTTGTGTTTGATTACATGCACTCTCAGCCTTGCTTCTGGCTGAGGCTCTGGGGACCATAGCAGCCTGGCTGTAGCAGACTAGGAAGGAATCACAGCCTCTCATGGGAGTCTTGATGCCCAGCAAATTTGGATTACCTTTAATATTGACTGTCTGCAAATGTATGACAGAGTTAGAGTCACACAATGATACCAATTCAGTGTAGCCATGTTAGCATTCAGTGCCTCACGTTAGCCGAGGCAGAGTATCACGAAGGTATTCTGCGCGTATCACCGTTTCTGTTCTGAAGTTCTCCAGGTGTTTCTGCTTACATTTTCCCTTGTGGGTATAGCCATCAGTTCCAGACAGAATAGAATAGGTCAAATTTCCAAGCCTACCGTGTGACACGTGGACATGGTTCAAACTCCATGCAAGGCCTTGTACCTAAAACCCTTGACCAGATGCATCAGAGGTATTGGAGAACAGGGCCAAGGTAACATATTGTCTGTTAAACTTTCTTCCTGATAGTCTTTTCTTTGCAAGTGTAAAAACATAGTAAGTGGCTTTCTAAGGTTAGGAAGCAAATTGATTATGAACTGGAGTTTTGTCTAGCAACAATTTTTAATATGTAATCTTGTCATGAGTGAACTAAAGTCATTAATAATATAGTAAGCAAAATGTGCTACAGTTAACTTTAAATTATAACTTACAAAGAGCGTTCTTGCAGTTTCTGCTATGATTTATGGGCTCAGTTTATTCTATGCAAATTCATGCACAGTTTCTAATAAGAGGGAGGAGGAAAGATAAAAGAGCTCTGAATATTTTATAAGCTTTTTCCACTTACCTTAATTTAGAAATATGAAGCTGAATATGTAAGTAGAGAATAATTACCTATTACTAATCTCCCACATAGTTTATCTATTTCAGCCCTGAACATCCTGAGCAATACAAAACATAACTGTTTTACTACCTGTGCCACTGTAAATATGATAATTAGGTATACTTCAGTGCTAGTTTTTGCTGATACATGAGAAGATAGATACTGTAATACAATCAGGTAGTGCTTCGCTATTGTTTTATATCCCTTCTAAAAATAACATACCTGCTGTTCAGTATTTCATTCAGTGGACACAGTAAAGTTAAATTTTAAGAGGATGGTGTCCTAGATAAGTTCCTTGAGCATGCTTTTCCAGATGCAATCCTTAAATTTTAGAAATGGTGTAACAAATTTGCGATTGCCATAGAAATCCATGCGAACAGCTGCAGCAAAACTCAGTACTCTTCTCTGTAGCATGAGTACCTCAGTACTCAGCTGAGACCTTGCCTCATAAAGGCACTTGAGCACCTATATCATATGTTAGACAAGTAGTTCCAACAGAGCAATCTGCAAGCCATCTAGCTCTAAAAAAGCAGTATGCAAACTGTCGTCCAGTCTGTTTTTCCCATTCCTGACCTGCTGAGATGTGATCGATGAATTCTGAAATTTAATCAGAAAATTAATAAGACTTAAGGTTAGATATCAGATAGGCCACCATCTTCACTCAAGTGGGTGTCTCTCTGGAGGGCAGCCATAGTCCCAGATCCTCATGCTGTCAGTGAGTTTCATCCAATGACAATATAGCAGAAGGATAAAATCTGTGGGTTGTATTTCACTTCCAGAACTCTGAGGAAAGTTAGAGTTTTCTTTCATTATTATTGAGTAACACATAGGAACCTAAGTGGGAGGTCCTCTTGTGGTATATGAAGGCTCCCAGCAAAGAAAAACATACTGATGATTTTATTAAATGAGTAAATATACTTTTGAATCCAAGAATCCTCATTTTTCCAGAGAATTTAACCTGACAGTAAAGATTCCCGTGGCTCATACTTTTTTTCACATCGCCATCAATACTTTGAAGAATACTTGAGTTAATCATCTATATTATTGCTCTTTGTATTATCAGGGAAAGAAAAAAGGAAACAAAGAAAGAAAGAAAGAAAGAAAGAAAGAAGGAGGAAACGAAAGAAGGAAGGAGGGAAGGAAGGAAGGAAGGAAAGAAGGAAGGAAGGAAGGAAGGAAGGAAGGAAGGAGGGAGGGAGGGAGGGAAAGAAGAAAGGAAGGAAGGAAGGAAGAAAGGAAGGAAGGAAGGAAGGAAGGAAGGAAGGAAGGAAGAAAGGAAGGAAGGAAGGAAGGAAGGAAGGAAGGAAGGAAGGAGGGAGGGAGGGAAAGAAGAAAGGAAGGAAGGAAGGAAGAAAGGAAGGAAGGAAGGAAGGAAGGAAGGAAACGAGGGGGAGAAAGAGACACTCCTGGTTTATCCAAAAGTACAGTGAACCAGCTTTATACTGAATTGTATTTTTCATTACTTAGTGAACAAGCCAAAAGGTTTTTCTTTTATCTCCACTTGTGTAGCTATCACAATAAATTAAGATCAAATCACAAATGGCAAACAGGCATCCCCCAATCAGGGAAAAAAAAATAATCTGTATTCCCATAAATCACCATCTAATGTTACATTACCACTCCCCTCTTCAATCTATTTGCCACTCACTATTTTTCATGCATTTGCCTGTCTAAAGCATACTAACACCAAAAGTTATATCGCAGGTGAAACTTAGGTGTATACCATAGTTTTTAGTTTTTACTGGAATCCTAAAACACCAATAGCTGTCTTTTCTGGTTTGAGTCTCATGGCCTTAGGTAGTCTTGTTTGCCACACCTAGTTCAAGACATCTGTTTTGTGATGCTTCCCAATGTTTAGATCCTGCCTAAAACCTGATAGGATCCTCAAGGTGGATTTTTTTCTCGCTACTTTTATGACTGAATCTGGAGACAGAACTGTTTGTCTAAACAGCCTCTGAAGCTGGCTTTACAAAAAGGCCAGCGAGGAACACTTGGATCAGAACCAATGTGATTTTATTTGTGGAAAAGCAGGAAACCCCAGTTTGGAGCAGCACTTTCTGTGATGTATCCAAAAGCTGGGACCTATGTCATGATCACAAGTATTCAGACTACTAGACATTTCCGCGTATATGGACAGTTGAGTCAGTGAAGATGCAGTGTTAACTTTTAAGAGCATCCCTCTTGCTCTTTATGCATCTGCTCTAGATATCTTTTGTTAGAGGGGGAAAAATGTTTTTCAGATATGAGTCTTGAGTGAAATTTGATGGGGGAAAATAACCTAACAAAAATCAAACTGTAGGATTATTCCATTCTCACAGCTTACTGGGGTCCTTCTAGAAGATTTTTCTTGAGTGACAGCTATAGCCAGTTAGTGATCAGCAGTTTTTCCCTGTGGCAAATTCATGTTTCACTGGACAGCTTGCCAGTTATTGAAATTTTCCACTGATAACACAACCCAACCAGTTATCTTGGATATTTCATTTGTGCTTTAACTGGAGGGTGAAAAAAAAAAAAAAAAAAAAAAAAAAAAAACCAGCCTTAGCCTCTAGCTCTTCAGTGACATGCAAAGGCTGTTTCTTTTCCCACTGGAGAGCAGCAAAAGTGGCTTGGAGTGAAGAAACCCAACTTCCTTGGCTTCATCTCACTTCTCAGGACTTATGAGAGTGACCCTGTGAGGTATTAGATGCTCTTTTCCTAGCAGATCTAGTCACAGCTGAATAACAATTCCTTCCATCTGACTTTTGGCAGTTGAGCTACCTAAATTATCAACATACTTGCCCTCTGGCTTTTAGTAGAGTTAGTGGAAAAAAAATAATAATCTCTAAATATCAGATTCCTATGCTCCACTTTTAACTCCTAAATAAAAAAATTACACTCATTTGGTTTATAATTTTAACCTTAGTTAATAGTATAATTAACAGAATGTGAATCAATATAGAACTTGAAAATGGATTCCTAATTCTTAACTCCTCTATAAGGTGCGTAGTTATATTTGTGCGAAATGACCAGTGAGTCATCCTAGTTGAACAGCAGCTACAAAGCGGCATGAACATTACCATACTTTCTGAATTCAGTGAAAGACTTCTTAAACAACAGGCTTTACCTCAGCCTGTGCCTTTCTGGAGGCAACAAAAGCTTTAAGTCATTTATCAGCTTTTTAGTCAGAGTTGTCCCAGAGACTGATTTTTTTTTCTATCTGTCCTTCTTCTGTTCAAGAATGTTTACCCAGTAACACCCCAGAGTTTTCACCTTTTGTCCAAAAATCCCACACATATAGAAATGCTCGAAAGGATTACAGAGCTCCTGAAAGCATCTCACTTCCTATGATTTCTGATAACTACATGTAGAAAATGGTAGCTTTAGCTGCAGGCTGCTGGGAATACTCACTGAAGTCACTTGGGAACTTTGGCTAAAACAGTTTGTCAAGTTTAAAGTTAGGAAAATACATTGAGAAAAATGTAAGTCAAAGATATCCATATAAGGAAGAGCTACATGCATCAAACAAAGGTTCAGGCTTCTAAGTTTCATCTGTACTACTAGTACCAGTCACTGTCATGGTCTCCCTGACGTACTCCTGAGCACTGTCTGGAATAGCACTAGGTCTCATGGGCTGAGCACCAGGGAGCATTCTGACAGTTGGCATGAATGGTCAGTTGTGAGGTGGGACTCAGACTTTGTGGGGTTTATGAATACAGAGCTACCCTAAGCGACTCTGGGGCTGAACTTACTGGACACTCCTTCTTACATAGAAACCTTGTCTGTCTCCATTTCCAAAGATTTTTCATTAAAGAAAAAATTCAAAAGGTCTAAATTTGTATGGAATGAAAACATATTTGGAAATAATGACAACCATGTGTACATGTATGTTGTCACTGATGGCTTTTAGCCTATCTATGTCTTGCTGATGAAAGTGCCAGCACTTGCCACTTCTCAGCCTCCATTTCCAGAGATGGTAATAAAGCAGAGGCTGGTAAACAAGAATGGAACATGCCAGGTGCTGAAAACTTCAATGGAGATTGAAAGGATCGTCATTTCTGACTGGAGAGGAGCCAGCACCTTACAGGATCAGAGTCATCAGTCACAGGAAGAGAAGTAGAGGAAGACCTCAGCTTATTGCTCTGATTGCGAATGACTGGGAAAGAACAAATAAACAGGATTATTAACCCCAGTTTTATGGTGGAAAATTAATATAACCTGAATCCTTGAATGAGTGGGACACAATGAATGTCTCTCGCTCTCTGTCTTACACACACTCATGAACACAAAAATACCTTCAATCTTTTTTTCTTTTTTCTTCCTGAGATGTAACTGCTCTGGGAGAAGGAAGATTGCATTTCTTCAACGACTGCATTGTTTATAAGAAGCTGTCGGTATTGATCAGTGGTTAAGGCCAGCAGAAAGAAAACGGTTTACACTTTCCATTTTAAGTGTGTGAAGACTAAATAATCTAACAACCATTTCTAGACAGCAGTTCTCCCTCACTAGCATTTCCTTTGTTGCCTCATACGCGGTTGAATACTATACGTGTCCCAAAGGAAATTCAGCAACTGGATCTCCAAAAAGTGGCTGGTAGCCCCTTCTCTTTCCCAGTGCTTCCCTAGCCTCACAATTATATCTTTGCATTAATAATAAAACACAGCAAATTTTGGTGCCTTAAATCTTTACATTATATGAACAGGAGTGGGAGTATAATTTGCATGTGCATAGGAAGTAGATGTGAAGTAGAAATTCCAGTTTGATTTTTTTTTTTTTCCCCTGACTGAAGACAAAGAGCACAATAGTTGTTTCATTTCCCTTCATTTCAAAACAAACTTTTTTTTATGTAGTTCAGTTTTGAGAAGTTAACTTAACAAAATTTTGGTCAAATCTCTATAGTTGTATGACATCTTGATCTGAAATAACTTTGTTTATTTTTCTCTGCCGGGGAAAACTAGTCCAGAATGGTTTTGTGATGCTTTTCTAAACCTAGATTTTTAGCTCTGTCTCAGGCCGTAATGTAGTAGGGAAATTTTCTGGCATGTTGGTATTGTCGTCTAAAGCAAACCATTCACTAATGCCAAAATAACAACCAAAAACCTTGTGTTCAAGAAGTGTAAACTTAATTTAACCTGCATATATCATCTGGAGCACCAAATTTTGCGGAACAGTATTTGAGCTACTCAATTGAATTTGTGTGCATTAAGGCTACTGTGTACCACAGGGAGTTAATCTTTTTGATTTTCCTGGTTTATTCTTAATACAACTGATCCAAAATTGGAACTTTTTGAATGACTGAGTGCACTGGGGAGCACTGAACGTAAATGTGGCTAATGAAAAGATTTGCTAGCCATAGCAATTCCAGACAGAATTCAAGGGGATAATTTATCTGTTGATTCTCCATAGGTTTTTTGAGTATTTCAGTGTAAAAGGAACAAAAGGAAAGCAGTTTTTGAAACAAAATGGGTGCAGCAGGCAGGGTTCTTACATGAATTTCTGAGGGAATAAAAAATAAATATATTCTCCAAGGGTTAAAATGCCACTGGCCTGTTCCCCAGACACCAAGACCTTTTAATTCTCTCAAATACATGAAGAGGATTGAGGAGGGAAGAAACAAAAAAGGAAACCTATATTAAACAAAGCCACTGCTAGGAGGGGAATGAGAATGCCAAGTAAATGGTGGGTATAGATGGTACCTTCCAACCAGTCAAGCTGTTTGATAGTACTCCTCTGTAGACCCAAGGGAGGAATTGGTAACACAAGAAAGAAGGGTTAGCAATACCTTCTAGGGCTTTTATGAGGCTTACTATTGATCACAAACCTTTGCTGTTGAGGAAAAAGGTAAAAGAATATCTAGATAAATTGGAATTGACAAAGCTAGGCAACTTAAAGAGAGAAATCTCTTGAGTCGCCTGTAACCAAAGAAGAGATATTGAAAGTGATACAATCAATGTAGCCCAGGAAGACTCTGGGGAAAAATGACTTTACCCATCAAGTACCTATAGTTGGAGGCATGTGGCTGGTATCAGTTTGTTTTGGATGATGTGCTCACTGAAGCTTCTATCCCTTCTATACATCATGCTGTAATTTCAGGATTTATTGGGATCAAATGGATACCATCTTAATAACTTACACAATTCTACAGTCCCTTTCAGTTCTAGGGGACCCAGTAGTCTTTTCAGTATTATGAGAGAGTTCTAACTTTGTATGGGACAACTGTAAAACAGAGGAATGGGAAAACAGGGTTACTTTGTGCCATCCCTTTATTTGCTCCTTTGGAGGAACAATGAGAGATTGAAAATACCCAAAGAATATAGATGCATTCAGAAAGAACTCTCAAAAAGAGAAGTGAGTTAAAATGTGTAAACTAAAAGCCACTGAAAGAAATGGAAGACAAGATATAAACTGACTTTAAAGCCAGACTTTAACCTAGATCCTTTCAGGATCTTTTGTCTGTCTAAACTGACAATTATTCGTTTGTTATATGAATAAGGATCATGAGGAATCTGGCTAGGTAACTTAGCTGGACAAATCAAGAGCTTCTAGCTGTATAGAAGTACTGCACTTGAGCCACAGTCTCAGTGACACGTTTTAGGAGCAGAATTAAACCATTCCTTCTCTTCATAAGGGCATAGGCCATAGAGAACAGTAGGCCATAGGCCATAGAGAACAGTAGGCCATAGGCCATAGAGAAAGTAGGAATCTGTTACCGGTTAAGTAGAAAATCAGGTTTGTTTAATTTTTATGAGTTGTTTGAGCTTATGAGAGTAGATTTAGAGATCTTACCTGCAATATTATTTCAATAGTCTTTACGGTATTTTAGTAGATTTCACAATATATGCACAGCTTTGCCCCAAGTTGCAATGATAGCCCTTTTCTATATATCAGCTGTGGTTTTCAAAAGCAAATTCAGGTACCATTCAGTCTTAAGCGTGGATTGAATATAGTATGGTGTCCTTTTTTAGCAAGATCTCAAGTTTGTCTGCTGCCAGATAAAGAAGGGTATGCAAACAATCTATATTTGAACAGTCAATAATGGCAATAAAATGTGTCCAGACATCTTGTGGGCATATTTAAAAATGGACCAGAGGAGTCCCCATCCCTGCAAGAAATCCTGCAATCCTGCAACTGTCATATAAATGACTCAGTCTACTGATACCCATTACTCAAGTTTAACCAAAACCCCCATAAGGAGAACTCCACTGTTGACTGTTGGCAAAGGAGAAAAAAGTGACAAAACGGTCAATGACTCATCTGTATGTCAGTTCCTGCAGCAGTCTGGGTCACAGTTGCATTTTGACCTGGGGAAGAAGGGGCAGGGAAGCAAGTGGGACAGGGAAACACGTGCAAGTCTTGTGGAGTACTTAGAGAATAACAGAGAATACACACTAGGTAGCCAAGCTGGATTCACCTCCCCTTAAGCAGTGAGCTATGGCTCCAAACATATGAGGATGTCCATCTCTCTTCATCAGTTACAGAGGGAGTTTAGGATGTCCGTTTTCTGACTTAAAAGACTCAGTTATACACTTAAGATCAGGAGAGAAGAATTCAAGGCTTCATTCACATAAACTTTAGTCTATTGAAATTAAGTTGACTCTTCTAACCTCAGTTCATCCTGCCACAGCTCCCAGCCATTCGATTTTGCACACAGTATTGAGTCCTTACAAGGGGGAGTTACTGCTGATGAAAGAACCAATGGGCAAGGTGAATCTTCACTTTTTCTCTCTCTTTGTTCCTTTTTTTTTTTTTTTCTAAAAATTTATCTGGGAAGCTAGGAGATAATATTATTTCAAAATTTCTCTTCAGCATTGCTGTGACAGTCAAGTCAAGACCTCTAACACTTGCAAGAAGGAGTATGCACATATCTCTCCGAGTTAGGATCTACTTATCTGTATTTATGTGAGGATTCACCCACGTCACTCTAAAGGCAAGGACCAGGGCATTGGAACTGATACAATTTCAGGAGAATACACAGATCTGCATACAACTTCATACTGAAAGGTACAAAATTATAGTTTCATAGGAAGAACTGAAATGCCTAGAGAGGCCCTTAGGGCATAAAACCCTGCTGTATCAAAAGATACAGCCTCAGCATGTGAATATAAGGACCATAATATTGAAGGTTTTACATATTTAATTTCCTGGCAGAGACCAAGCTGCAGTGATTTAAGCACTTGTTTGCCTTATCCAGGGCCGCTTGCCTATGCTGCTTTTAGCACCAATGATGATATACTAAAACCTTTTGTTTGTGGGGGTACAAAATAGGAACTTATCTCCTAATAGCAGCAGTTTTGATATGTTTATGTCAGTGCTGCAGTACATGAGGACTGGCATGTCTCTGCTGATTTAAATTCTCCTGAATACAAGCCTTCCAGAGCTGTAAATAGAGAGAGGTTAAGGCCAGATCTTCCAGCACAGATGAAGTTGCTTCATCATTTATTATTGTTCAGTTACAATCAAATTATTGATGTTCTCAACATTGCTGGGGCTACTGCATGATGCAAGCCACATGAGTGAGATAGTGGGAAACAAAGAAGAGAAAAATAATGATGTAGAGAAGAATAGAGCTCTTAGCACTTACATACACAATCAGGTGGGAAATAAAGCCCAGAATGGTGCAGCAAAACTGCTTTTTTTTTTTTTCTGTTTCCCCTTGTTCATGCATGGCTTGAAAATCCTTTGCCTGAGAGAGGAGAAAAAAAAAAGTTAAACATTCTCAGGAATGTTGAGATGTCAAAGTGCAGCTTTTTTCCCTTGAGCATATAAAATATTAAGAATGCTCAGCAAAAGCCAATAGGGAAGCTGCTTAGATAAGAAGATGAAAAATTAATTTTAATGCATAGAGGACTAAGTAATACTCTTATTTCACAACCTCAATCAATTTTAATATTTTAGTATTTAAAAGTAGTGTCTCTCCAATAATATTTAAAAGTTGCTTGTGTCTCTTTTTACTAGAAAAGTTGTTCTGTTTCTCTCTTTGCCTCTCTTGCTCTCATTCTTTCTTTCCCATACATATAAGAGACTGCCTTAGATGTATTTTCTTCTTGGTAACTATCAGTATAGGGTGATTAATGGATCTCTTTTTTTTTTGTAGTGCGGTATTTCTTCTCCACTCCTTTCACATTTGAGGATAGAGGGTTCTTGCAAATAAATAGAGGCCAAATTCAGTGCACTGAAAACACTCATCTTCGACCACAGCCCGGTTAAGTTGCAGTGGAAGATTGCATAGACATAGTCAGAGTACTGATTCTACTTCTCAATTAATTACTTTGAAAAAGTAACCCATAGGAGCCAAGGTTTCAGTGCACACTGTAAAAATGCAGCCAGGAACTCAAGTGAAGATAAATGTGTTTAGGCCAAGCATCTCCATGGCTTTGTGATTGTATTATTGTTACTGTCTGAATTACAGAGTTTAAACCTATCTCATATATATCTGCATGGGTGACTTGCTCCTTTAGAATACAACACAGACATACTTGGAAAGGAAATCCTTATCTTCTAGTTAAAAACAAAAACAAAGAAGAAAGTGGTGAAAAAAAAAACCCAAACAAATTCTTGATTTGCATGTTGGTAATCATGTCCAGAAATGGCCCTAGGAAAAGGTAAAAACAGCTTTAAAAATAAATTTAAAAGCTACAAATTCTGCTGATTTCCAGGTGGGTCCCTAAAGATCAAGGAATCTTCTTTTACTTCTAGCATAGCTTCAGTTGGGTGCCTGGGAAAATGCACTTCTTATAGTCATTAACTATCATTCAGCTATCACTGAAAGAAGTAAAGTTGTCTGCCTTATACCTCAGTTTAGGCATTTATCTCCACCACCATATACCTGTCTCATTTTGTAACAGAGTTAGTGACGGGCAAGTTATTTCCCCTGCATTTCCCCCCCCATAGCTCTATTTGAAAGCGGCACAGATTTAAGTTGAAGGTGAAGAGAGAACTCTCTGAACTTATGTTCCTCTTAGGCAAAGAAATACTCTCTTCATTTGTGCCTTATAATCTTAGACATAACTGGATAACATAAAAACTGAGCACTGCACATTAGAAAAATGGCCATGTGTGCTATAGACAAATATACCAGCCTTTACTGATCACATTTTCCTCTTCATTATACAAGATTTCCTAATTATCATACCATTATAGCACTTAGAGAAAGAAAAGGTTGACTAAATGCTATGTGTAATCTTATGGCAGAGAGGGCCGTTTTGGGTGTTTTTATTTTAGTTTATTTTGTTATATTTTATGTTATATTTTATTTTTTAAGCTTCATTCACAACAGCTCTGGAATTTAGAATGGTATTAAATCAGAGAGAGATTTAGGAAAGTACAAATATTTCTGATGATATGTGTAACCTCTTTTAAAAAAAAAGTAGCAATATGGCTGACTGTGAGCATTTGCACAGAACACAGCTCTGACGTGTTCAAAGGTGCAGAGCAAGTGAAAGCACCCTAAAATAGAAGCACACAGTAGCTCCCAATATAATCTATTCTAATTATTTCCTTTTCCTTCTTGACACATTCTTATCAAAATAAGAAGTGTCTGTTTACAAATGCCATCCAAGTTTTTGTTTAAATAAATGCTTAATAGGCAATTAAGTTTCAAGAATTTCCCAAACTATTCTGGCTAAGTAATGACAACTGAAATGCAGCTCAAATATTCCTTCCTCTGTATAAGTGCTTTATAGTCATTTAAGATCAGTCTAATAAGTCTTCTTTTGTGTACT